>RJWM01011893.1:0-56109 GCA_004363535.1 Dasyprocta punctata
CTGCCTGTAACACCACTTACCATGCGTATTCACTTGTTTGTCTGCTTGTAGACTAGATCAGTGTCCTGTGCAGTCTAAGTTTCAGAAAGGCAGAGTGTTGACATGTCTCGTTCCTGTGAATATTTTCATTGCCTAAAACATATTAGGTACTCACTCAACAAGATGAATGTCAGAACCATGTAGCTCTTAAAGGACATGAGCTTCTAGGAGAGGTAAATTTCAGAAGCCTGGTGACTTGAAGGAGATAGGAATTTTTACCCCAATGACAAGTGCAAGTCTAAAAAAAGCCGACTCACATAGCCCCATCTAGATGCAAGAGTCCATGTGAGCACACATACTGAAATCTGAGGAGCACAGGGCTGGACTGCTCAGGGGAGGGCAGGTGACGCTCAACTTAGAAGCTAAATGATGAACCCAAGCTTTTCAGGCAAAAAAAATTCATTGTAAAACATGAAACTGAAAATTAGTTAGGAAGCTAAAAGTGTGATAAAACTATAAATAAGTACATATGTATATTTCCTTGTTACATTATCAAAATGTAACATTTTATTCCATAAATGCACTTAATAGTTATCAATTAAAAATATGGAAAACACAAACATGCAAACCTTTCTCCACACCAAAAGATATGCCAGAGAGAAGCCAATAAAACGACAACATAGTAAATAATGCAAAAAGAAAAAATATTAAAGAAAGAAAAAGGATAGAGAAGAGTCTTACAGACTTAGCGCCCTATCCAGAGCCTTCGTGTGGGTTGCTTCCGCCCATATCCGCCTCGGCGGTGTTACGGGGCGGAACACGACGCGTCTCAGGTCCCCTGTGCACTCAGGTTGGTGCTAATAAAACGATTCTCCTAGGTGAGCAGTGTGCCCCTCCTTTTTGGCTCTCTGCGCCACGAAACTGCGGGTCTGGGTGGAGTGCGCAGATCCGAGCGGTTCTGGGCAGTGTGGCCCTGACTTCTAAGGAGGCCGCGGAGGAGAGCGCGGAGCTCCTGGCGTGAGGGAGACAGCAGGAGCAGCGGTAGTGGAGGCGCGGCAGTGGGGGGCTCCGCCCCGGAGCCCCCAGTAGTCAAGGCTCACCCGGCTGCGAAGAGCGGCTCTGCGGCGGGTGCTATTGTTCGTGCTGAGGACAACCCACAGTCCTTCCGCCATGGCACCTTCAAACCACGCCGACGCTGCCAACAGCGACAGTGTTGCTTGGTTTACTGTTGGGTCACGAATCAAACAGATTAAAGATGCACATTTTTACTGGGTCATCTCAGGCCGCAATTAGCTGAGGGGTCTTCTTCTTCCACGGCGGTCGGTTTTGCCTTCAGGGAGTTGAAACACACTCAGGCGGTGACCTGGGCCACCTGGAGTTAGAAAGGACTCATCGTGAGGTTTCTGTGTATGTCCCACAGCCTCGCTGGCTAAAGGACCCTCAGTGTAAAAAAACAAAAACAAAAACAGTCAATGCAGAAGTATTTTTTTATTAAGTATTTTTATTGGTACCTATCTGCAATACATAGTGATGACATTTACCATGGGGAGCTGGCGTATGAACATAACATCCTAATTCTTTGTCTGACCCCTCCCCTTCTGCTCCTCCATCCCTCCTACTCTTGATCCGCTTCCCAACTGAAAAAGCCGTACTTGTACTTTCAGTGCTTAATTTTTATGAAAGCCTGACATTGTTCTGAACAGAGAAAAGGGTCGTGCGACTAGGATCTGAATAAAATAATTAAACAACCGAGTGAGAAGTATGCATTCAGAAATGTCGCCTAGAAAGTAACCTTTGAAGAAGATTCAGTCTAATACCTTTACGATTCTTACTGACATTTGCCGAGTTATAATTAAAAGTTGTCAGACAAAGCCTGTCTGTGGTCCTGCGGGGAGCCAGGGAGGAGGGGGCTGATTTCAGTGCCCCTCACAGCAGGCCGCGCACGCGCGCCCACGGCACCCGCGGGTTCCTGAGAGAGGGTGCGCCGCGCGTGGCCGTGACGTCGGTGGCTGATGCGGTCTCAGCCATTCTGGATTTTAGTAGGGATCATGTTTTTAAGGCAAAAATTCCAATGGAAATATACAGTAATGCGACATATTAATGTAATGTAAAACTAAACATCGTGCAAGTATTTTGTTTTTACAATTAGCAAGTGCTCTTAAATGTAATAGATTTGCTATTAATGAGTTTATTGAATGGAACGCGCATACTCCCATTCCTCAAGTCACATTCCATCCTAAATAGGTTCACAGAGGAATCTTGGAATTTTGACTGACTTTGGTGTTTGATAGCCTTTGGCCAAGTAGAACTGAACAGCAAAGTGTATGGAGCTGTTTCTTTCACAGAGTTAGAGAAACTTGAAAGATGAGAATAAGACATGGAGCGCTCCGAGACTTCCGCCGTGTTAGAGACACCCACTCCTGACCCGGGCTGATGGGGACTCTGACGGTTCTTCCTGTCCGACAGAGTGCAGACGTTTCCTCCGAAAGCTGCTCATCGCCATCTGAATCGCACACCGCAGAGCTTTCACTCTGCTCTTCATCGCTGGTCTGGCAGTTCGCTGCTGTTTATTTACTTCGGTTTCCCTTCGAGACTGTGCTTTTCCGTCTGCCTATGGATTTGCTCTTTTGGGCCACTTGAGGAAAGCGCTCCACATGAAGTTCACCGCTGAGAGATCCACTCTGTAGCACTTTCTGATGTTCCTCCCCAGATGATCAGCTCCTGGGGAAAGTTATTCTTTACAGCATAGTTTGATGTTGCCCATGTGTGGAACATTATTTGCTTTCACAGACCTTTGGAACTTTAGCTTTTCAAATCATGGAAATAAATAAAAGCTGAGTTAATAGATATTTAAAATACAATTATGTTCACAGTGAGGGCATGAAAACTTATACCCTCAGGGTCTATTTAAAAGAGGTTTGGTGAATTCTTTAGGATCCACTGGCACTGCAGTACATTTCTAGACATTCTTAGACAATTCTAATGTAAACCAATATGTAACATACTGCTTCGACACTCTTTCTTATTTAAAATATGGCTTCAGGGACTCATCTGTCAAGTGTACAATCAACTTATTGCAAAATCATAACTGCCGCTTGTTCATTCTGGTAAATTCCTTGACTGTCAAGAAAATTACTTGATACATATTCAAGTTACTGACTTGAGATAAACTGGCATAGAATGCAGCCTAAGGAATACTAGAGATTTACCAGTGTTTTCATGCTACCTTGGTCTCGTGGGGAAGCTTTCATGAATCCTTGCAGATCAAGAGAAGGGGCCAGGAGGGGTCACAGGTTCAGGGACACAAGTCCACTACCTCCTCTTCTGCATTCCTTCCGTCTCCCTAGAAACACGTTTTCTCCCTTGCTTTGGGTAATTGTTACAAACAGTTTTGGTTGTTTCAGCAATGAGGATGACTAAAACCAAGGAAAACAGATAATTGTTTTTCTTCCCCATAGGAAAAGAGCTCGCCCATGAATACAAGTTACTCATCAATTTAGTATTTCATTCATGCTTGATGCATCCTGTGGGCTCCTTAAGCTGCAGTCCTACAGGCCGGGCTTGAAAATACCCGGAAACCCAAGTGACAGTTACTAGGAAACCTAAGTGACTGCTGCCTCGAAAAGAACAATCCAAGATTCGTTATAAGAACCAATTCCAGGGAGAGAAATCAATTGGATATGGTCTATTTTCTGCTTCATTTCCTGTTAAATGGAAAAAATGATAATCTCGTTATAAATTAGAAAAAAAAAGGTCCAGTATTTCAATTATTTAACACAAACTGTACTGAGAGTATGCAAATGTTAGCATTGAAATTACTGAGAAACAATGTAATGTCAACTGAAGACTTTTCTTGAGAAAAAGAGTAACTATATCTAAGTAAACAATTGTCATGCACACAGTTCTTTCTAGCTATGGGCACAGATGGGGTGATCACAGCCTGGCCTTAGGAGCCACTGTGTAATACAGTTGCCTTCAGCACCATTTCAGAGCTCACCATGTTACCACTGGAGCCTCTGGAGATGTCACACATGAGACCACAGATGGGTGACACGTACGCTCTGCTTGACACCTCCCAGATGCCCACTTCTCTCCGCACTCCAGGAGGACCCAGCACCACCACTCCCTTTGACAGTGCCTGCCTGAGGTGGTGATGTCTGAAACCATGGTTGTGTTTCTTGATGTTCCAAATAGCCCTGTAAATATTAATGTTCTCCTTGCACTGAAGCATGATGCCTTGCCATGGGGCCAAAGTATTCCCACATCCTGCAAAATCCCTGTGTAAGCAACTCCTTCAGATTCTGCCTACAGGCTGTCCTATGTAGACTCAGGCGTGATTCCATGAGGTTTGGCAGGACCAATAGTCTTTAGCATAAAACAATGTTTTAGTTCATTAATCTTTTTTGGGCTGTACACTCCCTTCATTTCCTTTTCTGGCTCTTTGATTCCATGAGAATTCCTTTTATTTTGAAAATAAATTCATATGAACTTTGGAATGATGTTAATCAGTGCTTCAAAACATACAGTCCATGGGGAGGGGGTTTGAGACATTTCAGGTGGTCTATGGGTCAAAAATAATGTTACATACAAAAGACCACTTTTCATTGACACTGACCCTGGATTTCCAGGTATTTTGGATTCCCTGCACAAAGTGAGCCCTATTTGTGTCATCACTCACCATTATTCCTCAGAGAATGAGGATATTTGTCGGGATGGGCAGGAGGTAAAAGAGCTCAAAGCCTGTGGAACGCTGAAGCTTGGAAGGCTTTGGTCCTGTTCAGGGTGGGGTCACTGTGCCATGCTCTGACATGAGATGGGAAGAAGTCTTCTTTGATGGAGATGGAGGAACTGGTGCCTCTTTCTCCTGTGCAGCGCATGAAGAGGGCTTTTGTTCTGGCTGTTGAGTGGCTCCTTATCACACTGCCCAGTCCCCTACGCCAGAGCCACAGACCCAAGCTGTCTCAGCCTATTGTTCTTTAGTCTCTTGAAGCTTGTAAATAAGTCAAAGAGCACCTAGCAAGTGTCCACACTCAGCGACGTTGGCCGTGTCCTTCATGTGTGAGGGCAGTGGAGAGTGCCAGAAAGGACCGTGAAAGAAGGAGGACACAGGCATTCAGTGAGACAGAGGTGAGTGATCCTGCGGCAGTCCTGGTGGGGAGCTCAGAGGAGTCTCGGGGGATTAGGATGCTGACTGCTCTCCAAGGCCTGGTTTCAGGTTCTCACGAAGGAGGGCTCAGGGCTGGGGAGTGACCCAGTTGTAGAGTCCAGCGTGTGTGGGGCCCTAGATTTGACCATCAGCACCACACACATAACAGACTGGCTTTATTTCCAGCTCTTTTCTTCCATGAAACATCCTTTTCCCCTGAAATGAATTTTCATTTTTAAGTTTTAACTAAAGTAAATGAATTCTATTTTGCAAAAAGCAAACAATTCCTGATGAAGCTACAGATTGGTTATAGAGAGCTGTTAACAGCCCACATAACACCATTACGAAAGTTTGATAAAGTACCTACTCCTCAAAATGTATTTCAACTATTATTTGTATAATAATTATATAAATTATGTATGATTATAGCAATTGTGCAGTTATTATATAGTAGTTACAAATGAGAAAT
The DNA here is from genome assembly GCA_004363535.1 of Dasyprocta punctata. NCBI lineage: Eukaryota > Metazoa > Chordata > Mammalia > Rodentia > Dasyproctidae > Dasyprocta > Dasyprocta punctata. The sequence goes on from RJWM01011893.1 coordinate 5,595, forward strand.
AATTCTAGGGAATAAAAAAATTTTTGAACATAAAACCTTTGATCATGATAATGAGAAATTCAGTCTTCAGATATATAGTAAAAATAGTTTTATATTTGCTTTCATAGTTGTTTATAATAGCTTCAGAGCTTATGTAATTTATTATTGAATTTTCTTTTGAAATGAATGATAAATTTTAGTCTTTCTTCTGACAATGAAGATTTCCTGTACTTTTTCAGCAATAATTTTGAGAAATGTTTCTCAATGTGAGACCAATTTTGCAATTTTGAAGAGCTATGAAAGTTTTCAAAAGGTTTGTCTAGTATTGCATTAAATATGTAAAGTTCTTCAATAGACTCTTACTAAATTTAAAAAAGATCTTAAATATTTTCAGCACCTTATACACTTATGTACATTAATAGCATATTTCTCATTATAGTTAGGAATTTTAATGTTAGATTGAACATTATTCTACAACTCATATTCATTCTAATGCTATTAGTTTTGTGTTATCCAAGACAATGATTTTTTTTCAGAATCATAAATCTGTCTTTAAAAATGACATGATCATATACAACATAGAAAAATAAATTGACTTGGAATTTAAGTTTATATTAAAGGTGAACCAATCTTGAGGTATGTAGTTAAATTTTCTTCCTTTTTTTCTAAAATTTCTATGCTTATTTGCTGTCAACTGGTTTTAGTCTCTATACTGTGTTTTCACACTGATATTAGTTAAAATAATTTGTATTCTTTTCAGTGTTTCTAAGGACAGTAATTATATTTAAAACTTTCAGTACAAATTCATTTACAATATTAATTTTACTTAAATTGTCATGCCAAATTGGTATTGAGCCACTGAATTTACAAGTGAACATCTTCTAAAGGTTATCTTGTTTGCATTCTAAAGTTAATAACTTACTATCAATGACTCATTTAAAAATAGAAGTATTTTACTGACTTAATTTCCAGACATTTGATGGCATTTTTTCTCTATATTCTCCAGTGGTTCAGATTGGTTGAGTAAATGTCTTTTCAACAAATTTCAACTTTTCATTGGTTAGGAATGAAGAACATCAAGGAAGAAGGCATTTTTGCCGTTTTGCTCACAGTGCCCTGGAACTGGGTGGGAAGGATCACACGGGCTGCTTTCCATGAGCAGGCAGCCAGCTGGCGGCGAACCCACGGGCTGCCCTCTCAGCAGTGAGACTGAAGTGTGGTTGTGATGTCGGGATGGCTTGGGCTTTGACTCCTCTGATTGCCCCCTTTCTGTCAAATCTCTAGGATTTGATTCGATTTTATAAAATGAGGCAGATACTACACTGGCAATGATGGAGCTGTTGCAAAGGTAATCAAATGGGTAGCGCCAGAAGGGCAGAGCGCCTCTCCATCAGTACTAGACATGTCCCCGGGAGCTGGCAAACGTCTGGCGCAGAGAAGTTATCTGTGGCGAGAGGGTGAAGGAATGGATGCTCTCTCACAGGAGCACTGGCAGAGAGTCACACCAACAGTCTGCTCTAGACATCAGAATGTAGGCTTAACCACAAAAGACAAGGGCAATTCACAGCTGTTTTCCCTGAGAATGGATGCAGCAGGCGCCCTAGAAGCAGAGCAGAAGGTCTTTGCTGTTAAGAGCTGCTCTCAGGAGATGGGGAGAGAGGCCGGGGACGGGGAGGAGTGCAACCAGATAGGACCCAGTCTCATGTGAAGCTGTGCTTGGTCTGATCTGCTCTGAAGGAGTCACCTGGAAACTGCCCTGCAGGGCTCGCCTTGCTTTAAGGTAAGGGAACTGGGGCTCTATGGCTTCGTTCACAGTGTCAGTGTCCCCCAGGGGTATCGTGCGCCTGGAGCAGGGGCAGCAGCTCCAGCCTGAGAATTCTTGGGCAGGTGGCTTTCTGAGCCTGGCAGTAACGCATCAATCACATCAGCTATTACATCATTTTAAAATTCTCAAACCATTTCCCTTGGATTGTGTGCATTTGGAGAAAAAGTTTTGAAATTTTACTAGAATAAAACAAACACTAGTAAAATACCATGGCTTTATCTAGTCCAGGAGGTCACTTCCTTAGAGGTAAGAAGGTCTAGTGTGTTGTCCTCTAGACCTCTCTCTTCTCCACTGACATTCTCAGTCTCTCTGGTTGTGGCTTAATATTAAAAGCTGTTTCAGAGACAAGGGAGAGAGGGTGAGGTAGGGGTGACCTATTGATGTGCTGTGATTTTTAGCACACATTTTAAAGCCAAAGGGATGAGAAATGGCCCCAAATGCTATTTGAGTAGAAAACTCCATACTTGTAGAATGCCATGTAGTTTTTCCTTCTTGTTCTAACTGACAGGTGGCTTTATATAGGTGCAATATTTATGTTGGAAGTACTTGCTTTAGCATATATTTTCCCTTGGCTATTTAAGAGGAAATCCAAGCTACTGTGACTGTTTATGCCAATAGCAGAGAAATTAATTTAACCTAGTTTCTAGAGGAGAATATCTTTCATCTCACAAGTAGTATCTTTTTTTTTTTCACAAGTAGTATCTTAAAAGGTCACAGTCGTTGAGTGTGGTAAACCACCCAGATGACTCTCCTTGACTCTCCCTGTAAAGAAAGAGCAACTGTCTCCATCTTGGATAAACCTGGCCCTATCTCTATGTATTGATATGTACAGAGCTGGCTGGGCTATTTCTTTGTCCCTTCGATTGGCTTTAAGCAATGTAAATGGGGCTGGCTGAGGAGCTGATGTGTAATCTCTGAAGCAAAGCTACAGGTCAGTGTTACCCTGTCCAGTGACTCCCCAAATATGTGATTGAGCAGGGTGGGATGGAGAGCCGTGCTCACGCTGTCGGCTGGGACTGAGCCTCGAGAAAGAGGCTGTTAACTTCCCATGGTAAATAGAATTATACATCAGAACTGACGCACCGACCCCAAATTATTAGCTACTACCTCAGATGTTATGCAGATTGCTTTCTCTGCATTTCTTGCCCTCTGTTTATCACGGAGGTGATCTCAGACCTCCCACCTAGCCCAGCTCATGGTATTCATGGTAGTCCCGTAGTTCCCGCCACTCTCACTGTCACTCATCCCTGAGCCGCTCCCCTCATGGGGAATTAATAAAACCCGGGAAGGGCTCTGGGCTGGAGCCCTTGTTCCGGTGAACACCTTCTTGACTGGACTTAGGACCCCTTGACTCCCCGTAACTATGCTTATGTCTCAGTGCCTGTATTCTCACCATGGGTCACACTGCAAGTGGTGGATTGGAATTAACTCACTAGAATTCCAATAACTTCTCCATGGGATTGCAAGTATAAACCTTCCTGGAGGACAAAAAAGGTTTCTCTATAGTTGAGCATATGTCCCTGGATTCAGTCCTTAGCACTATAAAAACAAAACAAGAAAAAGAAAAGAAAAAAGGACAGAAATTCTGAGAGCTCTATATATGACATTGATCTTAATGGTAGTAAGTGAGTAGTTATTCCTTTATGGCAGAAAGTTTTTTTTTTTTTGTCTGAATGATCACTGAAGAGCAGAGACTAATGGTTACAGCAATGATAACTCCAATATTAGAGTCCATTTCTAGTGCTGTGGATATTATTGATAGGATTACGATGACCTGTGAAAAAGCAATTTGCCAATTTGGAGTCAAAGTCCACTTACTTTTTTTACAGGAAGGAAACTTGGAATTCATGCTGACGTGGAAATTTAGGGACCAGGAAGAACAAGAACGACAAAAAAATCTATCTTGTGCAGTGATGAGAGGAATGACTAGTATGTTTCTGTTTTATCAGCATAGTCACTTAGAGGATGACAGATTTAGCTGTAAATTAAATTCATAATAGGAGATAAAGGAAAACTGAGGAAGATAATTTACTTTTTCTTAAGAGACAGAAGATCTTGCATGTCTGTGTCTGGCGGAGAGCAGATAAAGCTAACAGAATGGAGATAAGGAAGAAAATGCCCACTGACTTTATTCAGCTAATGGAGTGTGTCGAAGTATAATAATCAGCAAGATTAGAAGTTAGCAAAGAAAAAGAAAGTCCAGAATTGGCACCTTCATCTTGTTTCGCTGTCCCCGCCAGCAGCAGTCTGTGCTGCAGGACCTGGCCCAGTTAGAGGGTCTTTGGAGGGTGCCGTCTGCCCCTGCAGTGACCCTTTCTGTGTGATTCCCAGGCATGGTCAGTTTCAGCCTTACCAGTGGAATGGACATCGAGAGCTTTGGAGGCAATGGTCTATGAAATCGAGACATATAAATTTGAGGGTCAGGATCTTGGGGTTTTGCTGCCATGTTGGTTGTTAACAGTATCCAATGATGTTCTTTCCACCCTCATTCATGGGAAGAGTTCCCTGATGTCTTTTCCTGAGGACCAACTTCTCTGGCTTCAGGTCATGCAGCAACTGTTGAGGCAGTTACTGTAAAAAGGGGAGATTGAACCTGTAGGGCAGTGGTGTCGAACCTTTTAGAGACGAGTGCCCCGCTTATTTATCACAAAACGTCAACACTGCAATTAAACCTGAGAGCTGAGGTTGTAGTTTAGAAAAAACAACCCATGCTTTAACATCTTCGGTCTTAAAAGAGAAACAGATAAACATGTGCCCTAGGTTTGCCACCACTGTAGGCAATGAAGCTGCACGTACCCTATGAGCCCCTTGTAGCTTTTAATCACATCTCCTTGTGGAAGGTGGACTCTGAGGTTGGTAATGAAATTCCCAGACGAGTGCGATGGCATGGCGTAGGACAGAGGTAGTAACTTTCAGATTTTGTTGATTATCAAGTCTTAAGGGTAATACTGTAAGCTTCAAAATGTCAGCAATTCCTGCAAGCTTTCCTCATGACAATTTTTAAATACCATAGATTCTGCTCTTCCTGATGACTTTGAGGGAAAGACAATGGAGTTTCCCAACAACAGGTTAAAGTTTCCACAGTTATCAATCACAACGCCTGTGAGATGTGAGCCACTATAACCATCATGCCATTTCACCCCAGGTCGAGAAAACAAAATTGAACCATTACTAATGTTGTTGAAGCCTTGAGAGGTACAGCTCTCTGGCCAAGAAAGCCTTTAGTTCACACTAAGAGTAAGTAAACAATAGCCCAAAGGTAATAGCCCATTGCTAGGAGTATTCGAATAAAACATACCCGGAACAACATGACTTTGTAGTTTTGCCAGGATCATGTTATTGGAAGATGGGGCATGCGCTGGAGATTTTCTCAGGAATGCACTTAAAATTAGGCATTGATGTAATTTTAAAATTGTTAAACTTTCTTTCTGTTATTGTGGGTAGTATTATGAAATGCATTTGCTGGACATTATCAAAAGACTTTAGTTCAGAAGATGTCGTTTTTGAGTGTCAAAAGTTATCCCCACATACAATAGATCCTAATTTTTGCCAATGTTTTCCCTTTGAATCATAGATTGCTTTGTTTTTCTTTCTGCCAGAAGTAATAATCTCTGTAAGTCCCTTCAAGGTCTGCCTTCTGCTGCAGACTTACAACCATAATTCCTTTGAAAACCAGGACTTTTGCATCATAGCACTTAGCTACTTTGCTTAGTTTTATTTGTCCAGAGTAAGGAGACCCTGGATGGATGACAATTGTTTTTTGGTCAACTGATGTGCGTATAAATATCATTTAAAATTTCTCCTGTGGTTCTCATAATGTAAACTGTGCCTTTTCAGCCAGGTGTAGTAGTGCATGCCTACAATCCCAGCATGCTGAGAGGCTGAAGCAGGAGGATTGCAAATTCAAGGCCAGTCTGAGCAACATGCTGAGGCACAGTCTCAAAAATAAGAAATTAAAAACACGAGGTAGCTCAGTGTGAAGGCCCTGCAAACAAGGAAGCAAGCAAGCAAGCAAGCAAGCAAAAAACTGCTTTCTTTGGGCTGGACACATGCATCCTTTAGATTTTATCAATCAAGAAGAAATCCATTAATCTGTAGGCCATTTGGCCATGGGAAAAATTGAATTTCAATATATTTACATATTTTATTTTCAAAGTGATTAAGAAAAAGCCTTTAATAGATACAATGTGTTATTTTAAGGTCAAATTATGTAGAATAAATGAAATAGAACCACATGGTCAAGGATTAAAAGAAATCACCCTGAATTTCTGACTGTTGAAACACTGCTTATTCATGGGTTATTTTGCAGGGCAGTAGTAGGTATTAAACAACTGTCTTATAGATTTCTTCTGCATAAGTTTAAAAGAGTAACACAACAAAGTTATTTTACAAGTATCCATATTTACAGTATGCCAGAAATTTCATCTTTTATAAATAAATTCAAAACAAAATTTTTGATATCAAACTCCCTTCTTTGCTTTACTTTGCTTTTCTCTTTTAAAATTAATTTTTAACTGACACATAAAAACATAAAATTGTACCACTTGATGGGGTAGTATGAGCATCACTTGGATGGTTAAAACTTCATGGCTGATTTCTACTTAGAGCCAGTACTGACGATCGAGGTCCAGAGGGAGCCCTGGTGGGGCTGTTGTAGCTAATGGAGGCTGGCGTCACTGTGAAATCAATGTTTTGGAGTTCCTCTTCCTTTTTCCCTCCAAGTGTCTGCCAGGCCTGGAGCAAAAGCAGACTGCTGCCTGCCATCCAATACATTGGGAAATAACATTAATAAAAAATAAGCTACAATTTTTGTATAAAATAATTTTGATCAGGTAAATGTGTGCTTTGAAAAAGTAAAGATACATACTACTTTAGTTACTTTTCTTGTCACTGAAACACAGTATCTGTCACCCACAAGTTGAAGAAGGAGAAGTTTATTTTAGCTCACAGTTTGTAGAGGTTACAGTCTATAGTCATCTGGTTCCAACGCAAGGTGGCATGGCAGCAGAGAAGCAGTCCGTGGAAGGGTAGGCAGAAAACAGGGAACCTACTCCCCATCTCTGCCTTTGTAGTCCATCCAGACTACAAGCCTATTGGTTGGTGCAATCCACAGTAAACGTGGAGTTTCTGTTTTCAGCAAATCCATTCAGTCACACCCAGAACTATGCTAAACCCATTAGTGGACTCACCCAGTACCACACACTCTTAATCCCAGTATCACATACCCATGATCCAGCCACATTCCAAAAGCCCTCTCTATGAGCAAATGGGGCTCTGGGGGGACATCTTGATGCAGGTCATAACATATACTGCAGTGTTCGTAGTGATAATATTCTTAGTATTGTGACTGCAGCTAAATTTTTCTCCTTCATAGTAGTTTTGCATTTTAAAAATACACCCATATCATTTTTGCTAATAAGAAAAAAAGACTGAAAGAAGCATCTCTTTAGAATTTAAGCCTGTGCATTTATCAAGGTGTTGCAACTCACTATGATTATTTCAAAAGAAAAATTTCTGATTCTTAGCTCTGTGATTTTCTATTAATAATATTATTTTCCTTTCAGCTAACTCAAAAGACTATTCTTGCAAAAAATGAGTTTTTTGTTCTTTCTGGTCACGAAGGAATGAGCTCCATGGAGATCTACACATGGGACACGGATGTGACGAAGACAAGTCTGCTTTTGTCCGAGGTGACCTTGTCTCTGATGGAAGCCTCACTAAACACTGTGGATTCTGCTTGTTCAAACAATATAAATGAACTTTTCTGAAAATCAAATTCGCTGAATATAAATCAAATTGTCTATTTAGTGCTCTGGATTGAAATCATCTAATTAAATTTCCGACTTTTCATGAGAGTAATACGTGTGTGTGTCGTGGGTGTGTAATCACACACACATTCCCATGCATACACGCTCACCCCGTGTGAAACTGTGACTAAAGCCTGGCCACATCCCCCACTGACGGTGGCGGACAACTTCTCTTGGTCACAGTTCAAGGATTTAGAAGGTTCTTTTGTGAGAACTCTGGCTTTGGTATAACAGTCCTTCTCTGAAATGTACTTCATTTTCTAGTCTCCCAAGCCCCTGCCCTCTCAGAGTCAAAGTTCTGGGTGTACTTTCCAGCTGGAGAAAGGGCTATGTGAGTGGGAATGTGCCCCGTGGTTGTGCACATGTGCGTTCATATGCCTTAGAGTGGCACCAAGAAACCATTTTACAGCCCTGGGCTTCCAACTCCCTACTCTACAAATGTGGGTGAGATCTGTGATTATCTCCCAGAATTCAGAGGCAACACTTTCAAAGGATGTAGAATCTACTGAAAAGGGCTTGATCGTTCTCTTTTTCAGCCCCCCATTTTTGTCATTTTATAAACACATACAGTTGAGATAATAGAAATTAAGAGCGCTGTCTGAGAGCTTCCCCGTAGGAGGAGGGGAAATGGAGGGCAGAGCCTTGCGCAGGTCAGAAGAGAGTACCTCTGTCCACAGCACAAGGGCCCATGCAGTGCTCCCCTGTTTTATCATCAGAGCTGAGCACATTCATAGGTTGGATCAGCTTTTTGCAGTGCCCAGGTCAAATAGAGACACTTTCAGATCAGTCGGTCTTCTTACCACAGCCTCATCAGTGTCCTCCTCTCTTCTCATTCTCTTTGCCATCCCATGACTCCTTTTCCTCTCCTCACCTCTCTCTAATAAATCCCTTTCTTTTATGCTTACCCAGCCTCACCTATTAATTTTCTTCTTCCCTTATTCTGGTTGTTGTCAGTCATGCATTCACAAAATGGAAAAAAGACACTTTAGACAGGAAACAGGATCCACAAGGTGTTCACTGCATCCCACGACACGCTGTTTTAACCCAAGTCAGGAACACCTTGCCCTTAGTCTGGTGAAAGCTCATAGCTCTGAGACCTAAGATGAAAGTTGCAAATTGCTAGCAAGAACTGCTTTCCTACCCAGAGTTTTAGCTTTCTTTCATTTTACTACAAACAATTTGCCCAGGGGTGACGAAAATCTCAGCAGGACAACGTGGGTCATTTAAGTCACCGGCTGAGAAACCCGAATAGAGATGCTGGGAAAATACTCGAGGTCACCACGAGAAAGAGGCTACCACCACTGTGAAATGTGTCATTATCCAGACGGCTTTGGGAGGGGGGGCATTACCAATACTAATGTTGCAGTGACAGATCTGTGACTTTCTTCTGTTCAGTAGTAAACAATATGTTGCCAGGGATACCTTTAATTCATTTTTAAAAATATTCTTTAAAAAGCAGTGCAACTAAGAACCTGCTTTTCACATCGTCCTGATTGCCTGCATGCCAAATGTGAAATTACAGAAACTTGAGTGATCTAAACTTCCCAAGTTGGAAGCAGCCTCACAATTCAATTATGTCCTAATTATTTACTTTACTAATTACCTAAAGAAAATGTTTCCTTTACAAATGAAACTGCTAATTAGGGAAAATGAATGTTAACAATTTTGTTTTGATTTAGTGATATTTTTACATGAAAACAGGTTCGTGGGTTTTAACCAGCATCAAAATAAAAAGCAAAGGAAAGATTAATTTTATTTTTTTAAACATGTTGCTACAAAATTTGTTTCATTTGCACAATGCTTTGGAGAGAGACTGGATACATATATTACCTGATACCCAGACTGAGTTCTGTTTCAAACACCAACCTCAGGGACATTTATTTAAAGAGCAAATGGTTTGCTTGTTTCCTTGCCTGTTTTGCTTGATGCTTTATTTCTTTATTGAAGATATTGGGAAGCAAGAATGCTGAATTGTTTGTTTGTTTGTTTTTACAACCTCTGGTTACAGTTGAGTATGGGGAGACCTTGAGAATACAGTAAAGAGAAGGATAAATATAAAGACATAGGGGTGGAGCAGGGTGAGATGGTGCTGTGCTATCCTCATCAATGTGCTTTTTGGGGAAGTGAGGGGTTGTGTCATAAGTGAAAATTTCAGATGACAGAGAGCATATTCTGGCACAGATGGAGGAGAGAAGCACATGAATAGGGATGGGTGAGGTTGACACATGGTTACGTATTCTGTGACAGTTCCTCCTCCTATAGAGCGTACCTCTAACCCCGACTTCAACTCTGTATTTTATAAAATAAGCTAAAATCATGAAATGTTTGGAAACTGGAAAATCAGAAGAATAATGTGAACTCTGCATGAGAAATAAAGTTATGAGTCCTGTGATCTGGAGTCACAGGAGAGCTGCGGAACATGTGGGCATTTCGACCTCAGGGGAGACCCTGGGATGACATCTTCCCTTCAGATGGAAAGTCTGCGAATGTCCTTGTGAACCCGCACGCTTGACGCTGGCACTGAGTTCCTGCTTCAAGGCACAGCAGTTTCCTGAGGAACTGAGGCCCTATGCATACGCACTCGCCTGAAGCTGGCTCTATTCTGGGGAAGATGCTATTCTCCTCCACTGAGGTACGACATTTGCAGCAGACTGACAGCCCTGTGAACAGCCATCTCACCAGCCATACGCAGAAGGGGGACCTTTGTGGCCAGAAGAAACTGAGTGGTCATAGTATTGTGCTTTCAACTTGATTTTTCAGTGGATATTTTGAGCTAAGTATCTACAAGAAAGGTGTCTATATAAAACATTAATTCCTAAACATTAGGGAAAAAACGTGTTTGTTTTTATTAGGCTTAGTTATTAGCTTGAATTAATGTTTTCCTTAGCTGTCCTCCTTTTCCGAGGGTAGGATGTCAAAAGTCTCCATCAACACCTCTCACTGATGAATAGAGCTGCAGACAGTGAGGTGTCCATCTTGGGGGCAGGAGCCTGCTGCATCTGCACAGCATTTGTCCCGAAAGGAGGACCAAGGGATGAAGGAAGCACAGCTGCCACCCTGAGTGGCCAGAGGTTGGGAGAGCAAGCTTTCTGATGGGATTGTCAGTGTAACTGGATTTATGATACACCAGGTAAGTCTGCCTGTCCTGCCTTCATTTTTCCATGTGACCCACACTCCAAAACCTTACATTGAACTCCTTGATGAACCCAACAGATTGGTGGACAGCAAATTCCTTTGCAAGAATCAGAATGACTAATGGATGTGTGGGTAATTCGTATGATCCTGCCATCCCACTGGATTTAAAAGTGTGTATCAGGAACACAGAGCAAGGTGGTAGGAGCAGACAAGTCTTAGTCGCTTGTTCTTTAGGATCTAGCAAGAAACATACAATACTAAGTGAAATAAACCAGACTCAGTAGGTTAAATGTCACATGGTTTCTCCAAAATGAGAGACCCAAAATGGAAATAAAGAGTAAAATAAAAGAGATGGTAAGACACAGGAGGGCAGGCCCTGTGGAGGTGGGGAAGTGCCCTGGGGAGGGAGAGAGAGGGGAGGCAGGAGAGTGGGAATAAAAATGACCAAGATGGGATGTATATGTACCAGTGTAGCAGAAAATTCCTCCCCCACTCCAGCCAGTATACTCTGGTTTCCGTTAGTTGCCCACGTAAGCTCCAGTTTAATTCGGTTCCTGTTACAGTTCCTGTTACTGTTCCTGTGACTTCTGTTTCTCAGAAACAGCAGGTCACTGTGATGCACGTTGTAAGAACCAGTCAAAAACTATCAAATGCTCAGCTTCTGTACTTCCTGCTTACAAACACCACATAAGCCCTAAACTACCAGAGATCAGGGCCTGACATGTTTTTTTGAGGTCAGTCCTGTCAACATTAAATAAATCTGCCTCCAAATCCTGGATGATGGTTTTGATGTTTCTGTTTGTCAACTCCTCAGGGTAAACGTGATTGCTATATATTTCAAACATGTACTGATTTTTTTAAAAATGCAGTTTTTATCTTGAGCCTCTGTTAGCTTTAACTGAAAGTCTTTGTTTTGAGAGATGTTAGACAATTCCTTCTCTGTGCTTTTGTCTTTAGTGTACCCTCTATAACTGGGGACCTACAAATGTTCTGTTTTCCTCTGTGTAAATACAGGTTCGTGATCATGGAAAAGGTGTAAAGCACAAAGGGAAAGCAAAACAGAATTAGGAACACCATTGTACACCAACCCTGCTACTTATGAGTGGGATGGATTTGAATGTATTTAATCTAGTGAGGTGTCGTCGTATTTTAGTCACTAGTAAAATGAGACACTCCTCTACCTTCTTGGATTGTAATGAAGAACATCACAGACATAAGATCTGGAGGATGCAATGTTGATCATGTATCAGTACCTAATAATAGGTGGTTATTATCATGGTCTACTAGCTTAATTCATTTCAGTATAATGGATGAACTGGTTTGCTTTTCTTTTTCTTTTTCTGGCAATACTGGGGATTGAATTCAGGTCCATTACCCTGAGGCCTATCCCCAGCTCCTTTTTATTTTATTCTGAGACAGAGTTTCCCTAAGTCTCTAAATTGTCCAGGTTGGGCTTGAACTTGCAATCCTCCCATCTCAGCCTCTCAGACTGCTGAATAGCAGGCATGCACCACCATGCCCAGCTTGGATTTCCTTTAGTTCTTTTTGATTTGATACAATAATTTGAAGATGGAATCTGGTTCAGAAGAAAAATTAGAGATGCACAAATGGGTTTGAAAACAGTGACAGTCTCAAGAACAGTGGGGCACTGTGCTACAGCGGAACAGGCACAGAAGAAGGAGAAGGAGCTGAGCTTGAGTCCTGGAGAAGGTGAGTCGGGCTGACCCTGTCACAGACGGTGTGTGTGGACTTTAAAAGTTACATTTGTCTATGTTCCTAAATAATTTGAAAGTTGTGAGTAAGAAATATCTTTATTGTAGCCTTAAACTAGAAATACAATGATCATTAGAATAAAGGAGCATAAACATTTATGTGTAGGCTGAGTGTGAGGTGAAGCATGTTTACAGATTTCTTTCCATTAAATATGTTTATCTCCATGCGTTAGCCACTGTTCTGATATTATTTGCTCTGTCCCCTAAAATGGAAAAAGAAAATGGCCTAACTGTCGTCCGAGGTTGGGAATGTCCTGGGTTCCTGGTATCCTGAACAAAGGACCGAGAGGCACACACAGCAGCAGAGGTAAAAGCAGAGGTTTATTAAGGAGGATGTGGGGGTGAGGCGCGCGGAGCCGGGAGAAGCAGGCCGTCAGACTCGGCCCGTGGTCTGCAGGGCGGGGGCAGCTCTCCGAATTGACTTGGGGAGTTCCGCCCTTATTTCAGGACTTGTAAGGAAGCCTAAAGTTCATGCAGGGAGGGGCCGGTCTAAATCACAATGCAAGTGAGATTATAATTACTGCTGGTTAAGTCGGGGTCACTCTGCAATGTTTAAGCTATCTCGCAGCGCGGGTCCCAGTCCCTGCACAGGTGTGACGGGCGGTGCTCTCCCATTTCCGGCGCTCATCGTCCCCGCCCCAGAGCCCTGCAGGGCATCGCCTCCCGTCTTTACCAGCTGTGGTCCCGCTGTTGGCCCTGGCACGGCAGGTGGCTTTTGGAGATCTAGCTTTCTCTTCGACTGCGGCCCTTCAGCTCCCCATCCCTGCTTCTCTCTAGCCCCTGCCTCAAAACTGCAGCTCTGAACAGTCAGTGCTTCACTCCAACATCTTACGATGTGGCAGATCTGAAGTGGAAACTCATCTCTTTGGCTATAAATCAAGTTCTGTACACCATGCTCTGTGGACTTGTTAAAATAAATCAACATACACACCATACGGAAAGTCTCAAAGAAAGTTTCCTCCTCTAGCATACCCTCCAGTAATAGGTGCCCTCCCTGTGTTTCTAACTAGTGCGATGTATTAGATGTGTGAGATCGGAACTAGTGCATTAACTATCATACATTTAGCGAGAAAAACAAACTCCCTGTGATAAACATAGTTTGCAAAAGGTCCCAAAAAGGTTTCTATAAAAAATAAATGCTTACACATGTATTTTCTGAAACAAGCATTTATAAATCAGGGTTACAAATTATAATTTTGTGGGAATATTTCTGTCTTGGCATTTAATATTATGGGAAATCTTTGTCTTGTTAAGTAAACAGACTTAGAAATTAGACATTTCAATGATAAAATAGCAAGTAAGTGTAAGTTTAATTTAAATTAAATGCTATGGTTATTAGCATACAAATATTATCTAATAGTATTGCTTAATTTTAAATAAAAATAAGTCTGATAAAGCTTTATCATCCCAGAACACTAGGACCAGTAGTATTTTACTATAGCACATCCTAGTGTTATCTCCACATTAAACACTAATTTGAGTTAGTGATCTCTTTGTCAAATGTAATTTTGATCAAAACTGAATGAATCAGACATACAAGCTTAAATACCATGTGGTTTCTCTCACATGAGCAACCCAAAGTATAAATAAAAGGCAAAATAAAAGATTGGCAAAGGAGACTGTATGAGATGGACGCTTGGAAGATGGGAAGGGAACCAAGAGACTGGGGTGCAGAGTGTGGGGGTGGGGAAGGGGGTGTAAAAGATTTAAGATGCATCCCATGCATGTGTCAACTAGCACAGGAACACCCTCACTATTAGCTGCAAACATGAACAATAATCATAATAATGGAAAAGGAGAAGGAGCTCTAGAGACAGAGGGAGGGAGGACAAGAGGAAGGGGAATAAAAAGGCACACAGATGCACCTGCTTCCTAAGACGAATGTAAATACCACCTGCTGCAGACGCGTATGAATATAAACACTAAAAGGTGGATGGAGTACATCTTAATTTGTACGGCGCATGGATGTGCAAGCATAAATAGGTGCACGTATGTGTGTAAATCCACTATGTGTCCTTTACCTCCACTCTCCCCCTGCCCCTCTTCTTTCTCCCTTTCCTCCCCCATCTCCCCTCGCTCCTTTTCATCTTCCCTTTTATGGGGGGAGGGTGGCGCGAAGAGGAGGTTTATTTATTTTTTACATCCTTTTCATTCTTAGATACACATTTATTTGAGGATGTCTATATATATACTGAGATGTAGCACTGAAAATATTAACTATCCTAATATTAACTGGAGCCTTATGTGGATTTTTCTTCCGTAAAGATATCTCAGCATTTTTAGACAGAACCATAATTCTCATATTGAACTTTCCAAAGATAAGAACTCCTTGATGGGAGGCATTTTCAGAAAGGACCAGGAATCGCGTGATTTGGTAAGCAGTGAGAGACAGGCAGCGTGGAGACAGCCGTCTCTGATTCTTCGCTGGCTCTGTAAAGCACTTTCTTCTGAGACCTGCTGGGCTACAAATTGGTTCATGGATTCAGAGTATCACTTTAGGAATGTTTCCCAGAAGACAATCAGATACCAGGTCACCTAGGAGGTCCTGGGTCAGTGGGTCATGTCCAAATTCCCCACAGGTGGACCTCAAGTGGAAGGTTGTATACTTTTCATTCTTTATTTTATAAGATTTAGGTAATTACTCAAGTGTTAACTGTAGGAATAATTGGGTAAATGGGAAAGTTTCACTGCCTTTAACAGTCTCCATTATGAGGTTGCTGAGTGACTATTAGATGATATTTGTAGATGGCTCAATCAGCTGCCTGACACAGGTCTATATTACTGACACTGCTGGTGACAGTGGTAGTGAGGATGATGATGAGGATGACAATGATGATTTTAAAGCCACATTCAGCCGGGAGTTTGGCTCAGCGGCTTACGCGCCTGTCAGGCAGGCGCGAGGTTATGAGCTCGATCCCCGGTGCCACAAAACAAAACAAAAAAAAAAAAAAAAAAAAGCCACATTCAAGGTCTGGCACCCACATTTGCTCTTCATGCACAATGTGTTTAATCTTGCTCTAGTTTCAGATATTTACTTGCCCAGATAGCGGCAACTGGGCGATGCATAGGTACCTGAGGCTCCACTTGACCTCAGACACTTTGGATCTTCTGTCCTCTCTCTAAACCTTCTCACTGACATCGCCTGCCCAGCCATCAGCTCCCTTTCCACCTGCTTCCGGATGACCCTTACCTCAGAGCCTGGTGTTCGCAGGATGCACGGATCTCTGCCTCTCAGAAGCACCTCTTTGCTTTCTCCCTTACCTCTACTCCCCTGTATCAGGCAGTCCCCAGGCTGTGCCTGGCCCACCTGCAAATGAGCCCTGACTGCTCCCTGGGTCTGTCTGCTCTGCAGGCATGATGGTAATTGTTCAGGCCTCTACTCAGTGTTTTCAGTGACTGTTCTCTTTACGGTTGGAGAAATGGTTTACACAGCCTCCAAAGACTGCTCTTTCCATTAAGCCAACTTCCTCTTGTAAATATCTTCTGTTGTTCTCACTTCCTCTCCATCCCTACTTCTCCTGGCCTGTTTCAGGCCCCGCTGTCTCCGTATGGTCTTGCTCATGTTTCTACGTGATCTGTGTTCCCACTGCTTTCACCTGTGTGGGCAGTGTCACAGAGCTGCTCAGGGTTGTGCACAGCCTCGAGGATTAAATCTGAAATCTGCACAGTTACCTTTCTCATCGCCACCCATCAGTTCCTGTCCAAAATCAGCTCACAAGCACATCTTGCCTGCTTGGGGCTGCTAAAATACTTGGTGTGTTTTTAGAGTTGCAGAGTCTTGCACGTGGTGTTACCACTTTCTAGCATCAAGTTCTCTCACCTAGAAGGGATTTTCAGCCCTGAGGGTATGGTAGAATAATCTGATACTATCTTTTAAAGACATTTCTAAAAATTCCTTATGCCAAAGCTGTGATTCCATAGACCAGGTTGGGCCTTGATATTGACATTTATGCTGAGCTCTCCAGGTGATTCTAACACGGTCAAGTGTTCTTCCTCACATATTCTACGCATGTGCTAGGTTCCCTTTACCATAGCATGCAGCACTTCTTGATATTTCTAGAATATTTTCAAGTCTAATCTTGAACTAGAGCATGTACTTCTGCAAGGCTTGGATGCTGTCATTTGTCATCACAATCTCTGTACTCAAACAATAAATATCTGTTGCACTGATAATTTTATTACTCCTTTTCAGTAAATTTGTTAAGTCAAGTGTAGACAACTCACAAAATTTGCATTTGTGCAAGCATCAAATGAAAGTCATTTTCTCTCGTTTGTCATTTAGGAACAATATAACTTATGACATGAGAATCTAGAAATGATAATTATTTTTTAACAGTTTTTGGTAACATGATAGAAAAGTAAATCTCAAGAAATAAAATTAATGAGTTAGACGAGTAACCTAGTGTGGGCTGGAAGTCTCGTGTACACTCACATGGATGTATGCTCACCTTCTCATGTCAAAACCCTGCCAGGACTCATCTTGCTCCTCATCTCTCCAGTGCTTCCTGGAGTTCACTGCTGCTATATTCTTCTGGTTGAAGCTCAGAATTCAAAGTGTTGCAAGACCTGACTCCAGAAATGTCTGCTATTCTTGCATTTCCTATTTTTGTTTTCATTCAATACCTATGATTACAAATTGCAAACTATGCTCTATCTCTCCTAGTTGGCTGCTCACAGGCGCACATAATAGGACGTAGGATGACATTTACCAATGTATTAATAGAAGTTCTGACAACAGCATGGAAGGATGCTTGGGCAAAGGCTACTGAACCTTTCACATCAAGGCTTATTTTTGCAACATAAATATGTGGTAGTACAAGCGTGCAAGTTCCTTCCGATGAGTTCAGATGAGGAAGGGAGAAATCCCATGACTACAGACTTATTGAGTGGAGACAACTCAGGAGATCAGGGGTTAACTGCACAGAAAACTGACCCACTGGAATGGATACCCTTGTATCTAAGATGCACTAAGAATAGAATTGTCTATGTAAGACTGAAGGTATCCTGGGCAGGGAGCTGCTTTCTGACCTATGTGTCTTTGATCCATTCTGCACATGAGTTGTAGTCTGTGGCCCATTAGCTTGAGTGATCATATAACCATGCATGTTAAATCTCTTTATTTCTTTGAGTTTCAGTCTCAGGATACGTGTTCTGAAACTTTATGTGCTTTGAATCTGGTCATACTGTGTTAGGCAATCAACTTATTTCCTTTCAATCTGCGGTCTTCTCTCAGTATGTGGTAGATGTTTGCACAACTGGCTACCTAATTTATTATCTTGTACCTACACCAGCTGTTGGTATCTTCCCATACTGACTCTAGGCTTGCTTACATGACCTGCTGACCAAAGGAACATCAGCAAATTTGATGAAAACATATGCTCACACAATGCGGCTGGCTTTCTTCCTATTTTTGGAACTTGCTGGTATTTGTGGAAAGCTATGCCCCAGTCAGTTGCAAAGCCTGTGAGGGTCATTTGTAATAATATCTGTGCACCAGCTGCATTGCCAACTGTAAGCAACACATAAGGGCACCCACAGGGGTCAGCACAGCCAGTCAAGGTTGGAAGAACCATCCAAAATTTAGTTCTTAAAACTAAAGAAAGGACTGTCATTTTCAGTGACTAATTTGAGAGCAATCAGTCTTGCAGCAAATCTTACAGAGAAAATGTTACCTAGATTGGGTCAGTAATAACAAAACAGATAAAACAAAGTATGTAGAATTAGTGTTGGCACCCTCGGGGGCCAGAATTTTGAGAAGTCTGGAAAATTAGCAGGCAAATTATTGGTTGAGGATGAAAAGTGACTATGGCACATGTTACATTATGTTATGAAGCAATTGGTAAAAGTATTGCCTGTGGTGATTTGGAAGATTAAAAAATGTAACCGTGATAAAATAATTTTCCATAAGATTGTTTAGCATATCATGGTCTTTTAGTTGTTTATGACACATTATAGAAAAAAGATACCAACTAAGGAAATAAGTGACCAGTATGCAAACAGAATTTAAACAGCATATAGAGAAGCCAGGATGTATTAGATAGAAATGCAACTGTCACCTGAGGTTTCTCTAGCCAGGAAAGATATTCATAGCAAACTGGAACTTAGGACTGTTGACCAAGTTCAGGGTACTTCTAGCAAAACTTGTTCTCTGAATCAGGGTCAGTTCAAGGGTGTAGTTAACCTTTGTTGTGATGGGAGAAATTTAAGGTAAAGTCTTGTGGGCTCTCTTCTCTAGACAAAAGGACTTCTAAAATTCTTGGTAGCATTGCCTCAAAGCAGCTCAAAGCTGTCCAAAGTAGAGAGAGGTCCACCTTGAATATAAATGTGGGTATAACTTTCTTAAAGGACTTGTGGGAAACATAGACTTTTTAAAGGAACTCTGTCAGTGAAAGGGCTGCTCACTGAACTTGCTAGAAACTTATATAGTTCACATGAAATAGAGGCCTCTGGAGTAACGATTTTCTATTAGAAGTAGACAAAGAAATCTAGTCAATGGCTAACCTGAGCTATTTATTGTTTGCAGAAAAAGAAGGGTGCTTCCGAGGGAGAAGCCAATGGACAGACCAAAGAGTACAATAAGATCACGGAGGAAAATGTCTAGGATGCCACTGAGGTGAGGGGACAGAGCCCTAATCAGTAAGTATTTTTAATCTTTGGTGCAGGATTCTTGGCAATATTTGTGATGTCAGATTTCCAAATTGTACAGGGCCAATGACTATTACATTTCTTTTGTTCTCTCTCTTTTTGACTAGGAGTATTTATGGCAGTGACTTGGTCTCTGTCTGAACATTATATCTTGAGTGAATTGGGAGTCTGATAATTTGTGTTTTTAGTGAATGTTTTAGTCAACAGTAGTTGAACAGGGATGAGCCTCTACACCTGATTTAGATCATGAGTTCGTAGACTTCATGTCTGACACTGTGATTTAGTAAGGCTTTTGGTGACCTTGGAAGAGGACGTGTGTGTGGAATGCGGAATGTGAGAGGGATGTTAATCTTCAAGTTGGCTGCTAAAAGCCCTTCACAGTCTGCATGACCCTTGGCAGTGCCTTTTCACACGGACTTGGAAGTGTGACTTTCTTACTTTGCCTTGTGACCTAGGGTTGGATGTAGCTTCCTTCAGCAAATCAGACATTAGCAACTTGATTTAAGTGGAGGCTTAAAAGTGATTATCACTTAGGCTTTATCCTTCTGCTGCTCTTGGGTCCCTGCTTCCTCCATGGGAAGAAGCGATGGTCATCCTGTTAGATGCCTTGACCCACTCACCTCATTACCCTGTGCCCCCCAGCAATCAGAGTGAGGCTCTTGCAGAACATCAAGTCACCAGCTGGCCTCCTGCATATACTGTGGCTTCAGGGGAGGCCCTCTGGGTCCACCCAAACCCCCAGAACCAACCAAACAGCCCACAGTCTCGGGAGCTAAGGAGTGGTTTTGTTTGAACTGCTAAATTATGGGGAGGTTTCTAAAGCAGGATTAGCTGGCTGATGTAACCTTGTCTAGGAGGCCTTTCTCTGTTATTGTGCTATCAGCACCATGGACCACGTCTTAGTCACCTCCCAAGCCCTAGGGCCTGGGTAATACCTGGAGGAGAATAAGGAAGAGAAGTGTGATGAGCTCTGTTTTCCCTTAAAAAACAAAACAGAACAAAACAAAACAACAGATTATGTTTCTTCTCCACTAAAAATTCTAAGCTTTAAAAATATACATAAGAAGTTACTTAGTATTTTCTGAAATGCAAATTGAGCTGTTAACATCTTTTTTTCTTTCCTTTCTTTTCTTCCTTTATTCCTTCCTTCTTTCCTGCCTTTTTTCTTTTCTTTGCCTCTCTTTCCTACCTTCTCACTAAATTAATGACTTATCTTCATCTTTCTCAGTTCTACAGTCTTATTAAATTTGTGTTAATTATTTCATGAAGAATTTGTTTACATCTAATGTAAGTCAGACATGCAATGTACTAACATTCTGTCTTAGGTGCTTTCTTTGTCACTTGGACAGAATACTTGACACCCACAATTCAAAGAAAGAGAAGTTTATGCTAGCTCATAGTTTGTAAAGGTTTCAGTCCATAGTCGGCTGGTTCCCAGGCAGGTCAGC
This sequence comes from Dasyprocta punctata, assembly GCA_004363535.1. Classification (NCBI taxonomy): domain Eukaryota; kingdom Metazoa; phylum Chordata; class Mammalia; order Rodentia; family Dasyproctidae; genus Dasyprocta; species Dasyprocta punctata. Next base: position 26,206 of record RJWM01011893.1, read on the forward strand.
ACCTGGGGCAACATGGAGAAGAAGAGCTCACCTCCTGTAGAACAGGAGACAGTGGGAAAAGAGAGGCAGAGAGGAGGAAGATAAAGCCTTAGGCCACCCCCAGTGACCTCTTCCAACCAGACCCCACTCCTGACAGCAAATCAGCCCATGATTCAATCACTTCCCAAAGCCCTGCCTATTAGCACATGAGGTTCTTGGGGAACATCTAAATGTAAACCATGACACATTTTAACCTGGGAAATAGGATTTTAAATGAATACAAATACAGTACAAAAATAAGTCCAATGTGCTCCCTTTAGCAGCACATATACAAAAATAAGTAGTATTAGCAGTGATATAATAGACATATATTCTGAATTAAACTGACCACTGTAAGGAGAATATCTTACCCAAGTGGCAGTGCAAGGAAACGTTTCAATTATCAGTGTCACGGTATAAGACGATCATCAGGAACAAAAGAGAATGAAGCAACAAGAATAGAGTGATGGGAAGGTGCACAGGGGCTGGTGTTTCCTGTGGCTGCACCGAAGATGGCCGGGCCTAGTAAAATGCTCACCCAGGAGAAGAGGTAGGCACCGCATGACAGCTCTGGCCCTATCCCCCAGAGGCGTAGCAGCACCCCAGAAGGTAGTTACTTGGAGGGCAGAGACAGAGGCGAGCCATGATCGAATGTTAGATCACATAGTTCCGAAATAGTAGGATATGGCCATGGCCAAGTTGCTTTTCATCCATCTAACTCTAAATTTTTGTTCTTATGGAGAAGTATTAAGGCTCTTGTTCCCTTTCTGAATGAGAAACAAGAAGAAAACTTGTATTCATCTTTCATTGATTCAATGTTTTTTGTCTTGGAACTCAACCTCCTTGGGACAGGTGATGAATCACCTTGTCGTATGCTTAATACGATGTTATACACCCTGTGACCTCTCAGTTCAGATGAGTTGATACTCATGAAATTAATATTCAGTAGATATGCATTTTAAATGCAATTTATTTTGCTTACTCTCTGGGTATGGAGGAGTGTCTAGATTGCATAGATTTAGAAGTTCAGTTGTGATAGAAAGCAACAATTCATTCTTAATTTTAAATTGGGTTTAAAGAAGTATAATCCATGGTCCTCTTAAAGGTGATTTCTAGAACACACACTAAAGGAAATTTATTGTGCTTTGCATTTATAGTGTCATTATTTTGTCTTCGTGATTTTCTATTTTCAATTTTTTTTTAAAGGTCCATCTTGCATGTACTGAGTGAAATCAATAGCTTAATAAAAGAGATTGGATGAGATGGTGGGAGATCTCGATTGCTCCAGCTGATAAAAGCAGGAGCTGCTTTCTGAGGTGTGACTAGTGAGCAGACGGAGACCCAGCATCAGTCCCGGCAGGCTGCACACCCCGTCCCTCAGCACGAGAGTCCCTGGCTACAATGAGGAGGAGGAGAGACATCTTCGGGAACCAGGCCCTCGGACTCGACTTTTCCTTTATTGAAAATACTTTTTTCTCCCTCAATTTAATAAAGCTAAACTCAAATGAATCACATTGTGTGAACTGTTGTTATCCATGGCTGGATAACAGATAACAGATAAAGTGACAGGTGAAGATAAAATGCCACCACCCTGAGAACAGCCTTATCCAAATGTCTATGGATCTATCTCCAGTATTCATGAATCCAAGAAAGGAAAATGCAGATAAGTTTGCAGATCAAGAAGAAGAGAGATTCGTATGCCCAGGAATTCAGCCTAGTGGTAAAGGGCTGAATCTCTGGTCAGAGAAAAACAATAGAGATGGCAGACGAAGGGTCAGAAGTCCAGAGCTGACTTTTAGAAGTAGGCAGAAAGAAATTTAATTTCCTTAGTTGGTTGAACAACAACAACAACAAAATGAACCGGAAGCTATTTTGTAATCTTTGACAGCCATGGTCTATGGTGGTCATCAAGTTTCCATCACTGTAACAAATATCTGCAACGATCAACTTATAAAAATAAAGGGTTTATTGGTCATCACTCTTAGGCTATGTTACTAACAACAGTTCAAAACAACAGTTCAAGTTTGAAAAACAAAACTTGCTGTCCATCAGGGTTAAGATTGCCTTTGTTTACATTATGATTGGCTTTTAAACTAAAAGATATTAACGAAGCAGAAGTGTTACTGTGATTATGTGCCCTCCATTTTTTAATGCCATATACCATAAAATGCAAATACTATCAATTCTTCTAAGGAAAGATATTTGAAGCTGGGTTAGGAGCATCTTTTCTATGCAGAACATTCTGCAGAAATCCTTGAGTATAACAAGAAATAAATCCACCTTTCAATTTACATCCAAAGAGGGTGGTGTTTCCCCTTCTAAAGGAAGGAGGACCCCCAACAAAATGAAGCCTTGCATATCAACAAGACTGCAGGCTGCAGCAAAGAAAGAAGAAAGCAAAAGCATCACCTTTGCCAAATTGCACCCATCCTTCAATAATGCTGACATTTCTTTGATGTCCAGGCAGGTCAAAAAGCCCAAGGGAAAAGTAGTTCTTATGATATTTCAAACACGTAACTGAGTAAGAGCCAGAAGAGCTCCTGTCCATGACAAAACACTGCTTTCAATTTCTGCTTTATGTAGATATTCCTTGAATAAATTGTAAAGCCACAGATATTATATTTCAGCCTTATTTCCTTCTTTCTTTCTTTCTTTCTTTTTTTTTTTTTTTGGTCTTTTTGAGACAGGGTCTTGCTCTGCAGTTCAGGCTGGTTTTGAGCTCACTTCGTAGCTCAGGCTGGTCTTGAATTTGTGATGATCCTCCTGCCTCAGCCTCCCAAGTGCTGGGATTACAGGCTGCTACACCACACCTGGCCTAGTCTTATTTTCATTAAGCCATGTTTGCCACAAATGACTGAAGTTTATCTTTTTTTTTTTTTTTTTCTTTTGGTACTGGGGATGGAACTCACAACCTCACGCCTGCCAGCCAGGTGCTTATGCCACTGAGCTACATCCCTGGTTCTATTTTTTTGAGACAGGGTCTCACTATGTAGTTCAGGCTGAACTTGTACTCACTTTGTAGCCCAGGCTGGTCTCTAACTCACAATGATCCTCTTGCTTCTGCCTCCCGAGTGCTGGGATTGAAAGTGTGTGCCACCACGCCCAGCTAACTTCATCATTTTTTACGACAGGATAGTATTCCATTGTGCATAAATTGCAACAGCAAACAGAAACACCAAACCGTCACTCGGGATTTGGAGGCAGATTCATTTTATGTCAATTGGCACTGACAAGGGATTGGTTCTTATAACAATGTCAGGCCTCAAAGGCTCAGGGCAGGGGAGGTTTTCATGGGGTTGCGAAGGGGAAGCACAGAGGCAGAATGCTGAACAGTCTTTGACCGGTTCTTACAATGTGCATCACAGTGTCCGCCTGTTCTCAAGGAACACGAGGAGCAGGAGCTGTAACAGCAACTGAAGTACAGTGGCTGGGGGAGGGGCACCTTCTGCTGTGAAATAACACGCGCTCAGTATCCATTCCTCCACCGGTGACATACAGGCCTCTACACGTATGTCACCTATATGCACATATCACTGCCTTGTGATGTGTTTAACTCTTTTGGGAAGATACCTATAGAAGGGAATGATTAGGCCAAGTGGAATTCTTGTTTTAGTTTTTTAAAGGAATGTCCATATTGATTTCTGTAGTGGTTATACTTGTTTTCATTCCCCCCAACAGGAGAAGTCTTCTGTTTCCTCTGCAACCTCACCAACATTTGTCATTATTCGACTTCTTGATGATAGGTTGACCTCATAAAATGAGTTGAACATTTTTGCCTACTATTTTCTTTTTTCTTGGTTTTTTGACACAGGGTCTCTCTATATAGTTCAGTCCGACCTTGAACTCACTATGTACTCCAGGTTGGTCTTGGACTTCAGGAAGTCCTCCTGACAGCCTCCTGAGTGCTGGGTTTATAGGCATGTGCGCCATGCCCAGTTCTGTTTCTTATTTCTGAAGGAGTGAAGAGTTGTTATTTTTTCCATTAAGGGTTTGGTAGAAGTCGCCAATAAAAAAATATGAACTTGGAATTTTCTTTATAGGAAAGTGTTTTGATAAGAAATTGTCTTTACTGCTTATAAAATTATTCAGATTTTCTCATATAAATTTTGGTGAGTTACATCTTTAAGGGATTTTTATATCGCTTTATGCTATCAAATTTGGTGGTATATCGTTTGTGATTTTTCTTAAACTTTTAAAAATATGTAGGATTCATAAAATTGTGCCGGCATTGATTTCAAAAAATTGCCTTCTTCTCATCCTTCCTTGTTTTCATTCACCATTCTAACTAGAAGTTGATCAGATTTATATTTATATTTTCAAGGAACCAATTTGGAGTTTATTTTTGCTGTTCTGTTTCATTAATTTTTTAAAGAAAATTATTCCTTGCTGTTTGTTTTGGATATGAATATATTCTATTTTTAAAATTTATTTAAAGTTATGGACTTCTTTCTGAGCACCACTTCAACTGCACAATTTTTTTTTTTTTTTTGATACCAGGAATCAAACTCAGGATCTTGGGTTTGTCATGCAGGCACTGTGGCACTGACCTATATCCCTGTCCTGCAAAAATTTTTTTGATGTATTGTATTTTCATTTAACTATAAATTTAAAAAGTCTGTCATGATTTCTTTTTTTTTTTGATCCATGGATTATGTGCAAGTTTTTAAATTTATATTTCCTAGAAATCTTAAGCAATTAATTTGGAATTTTATTTCACTAGGATCAGTGAAGCTATTCTGCCTGATTTTCATATTTTTTTTAGCTTTGGAGACTAGGTTTGACTTCACATTTAAACTAGATCAGTGCAATAACCAGGTACCTGTGAAAGAATGAGAACTGTCTTGTGACTGGGAATGGGGTTCTATAAATACTAAGTAGGTCAGTGTCATCCCTAGTGTTATTCCAAGCTTCTGTATTCTGTGTGTGTGTATTTATTGTACTTGGTTTTGAACCTAGAGCCTCTTCAGCATGCTGCATCCCCACCTCTTTTTTTTAATTTTAAAAACAAAAAAAGAATAAAAACGATGATATAGACTTTCAAAACAAAATAATAGATTAACACTATAGTATAACAATATATTGCATATTGTCTTCAAAGTATTGTTCAGATTACAAGATATAGGCATGAAAAAAATGATCAAGCAATGAAAGCACAAACTGTTCTTCTTGATGAAATAACAGAGATCGGTAGTATAGTTATCTATCTTGTATATATATTCATATATATACATATGATCTTTTCCCTTCTTTCTTTTCTCCTTTTCCCTATCCCAGTTGTTCTTTCCTTTTGAGCAGTTTCTTTCCCTTTCCCTTTCACAGTATCTATTGTACATTTTGGATCCTATTCTTTCAGTTTTTTATACTAGGGAGACAGTATGATATTTACACATGCAAGTCTGATTTATTCCACTATGAATATGGTCTCAAGTTGCATCCATTTATCTATAATTCATTTGGAAACTGAAGAAACCTAGAATAGCAAAGGCAATCCTGGGCAACAAAGGCAAGGCAGGAAGGATCCCAATTCCAGACTTGAAATTATACTACAAAGCCACGATGATAAAAGCAGCATGGTACTGGCAAAAAAACAAAACAAAACAACAACAACAACAAAAAAAAAACCCCAAAAAAACCAGATCTGAGGATCAGCAGAACAGATTAAACAATCCAGACACAACTACAAAGACACTCAGCTACCTTATCTTTGACAAAGGGGCCAAACATGTTCACTGGAAGAAAGATAGCCTCTTTAATAAATGGTGCTGGAAAAACTGGCTTTCTACATGTTGAAGACTAAAATAAGACCCATGCCTATCACCATGCACTAAACTAAAGTCAAAATGGATCAAAGATCTAAATATTAAAACAGAAACACTAAATCACTGGAAGAGAAAGTAGGTAGAAATCTAGAAGACATAGGGGTAGACAAAGAGCAAAATGCAAACAGCATGGGAAGTACCTTAAAGAATCAACTGGAATCTCATCTTACTAAAAAGCTTTTGCATCTCAAAAGAAATCAGCAACAGAGTGAAAAGAAAACACACAGAATAGGAAAACTTTTAGCCAACTGTCCCTCAGACAAATGACTTACATGTAGAATATATAAATAATTGAGAAAAAATCAGGCTCCCCAAATTCAAAGACCCAATCCTAAAATGAGTGTCTGAGATGAACACCCACCTCTCTTTAAATTTACTTTGAATCAGGGTCTAACAAAGTCGCTGAGTTACCCAGTCTGGGCTGAAGCTCACCATCCTTTTGCCACAGCTGCCCACGGTGCTAGGGCTACAGTGGGTGGGTGGGGGGCGCTCTGGCAGTTGTATTTTCTATATCTTCACTGTTTTCCTCTCCAGGGAAATAGTTCTATCAATTTTTAAGAGAAGACCATTAAAATATTCAGTTATTAATATAGATTTCACTATTTTCCTCCTTAATTTCTGTCAATTTTGTTTCATGCAATTTGAATTTCTATTAGATACGTATTCACTTATAATTGTTTTTCCTATAAATTAACCTTTTAATTACTATGAATGATTTCTCTTTACCTCTGATAATAATCTTTACTTGATATTTTTCACTATATCCAATCTTCATATACACACTCTGGCCTCCTTAGCCTTGCCATTTCAATGGTATGTCTTTATGGATTTCTTTTCTTTTTTTATGAATTTATTTTCAATAAATGTTTTTACATAGAGCTGATATGTTTCTAATGGCCAAAAAAGTATGTTTTTAAAAAAATCTGAAAATATTTGGCTTTCTTTTAATATTTTAAGACTATTTTCACAAGGATATAGAATTCTGGATTGAAAATTTCCCATTCAGTGATTTAAAGATATCCTATTATCTCTTGACTGTAAGTCTACAGTCATTTTAATAATTATTTTCTACATTTAATGCACATTTCTTTGCAATGGCTTTCGAGATTTTCTTTTCATCATCGGTTTTCAAAAGTTTGGTTATCATGTAAGTAGGTATTAGTTGTACTTATTCTGTTTGATGTTAATGGAAATTATTGAATACATAAATTTATGTCATTCACCGAATGGGAACATTTTGGCTATTATTTTCAAGAGCACTTTCTGCGTTGCTCTCTTTCCTTTGGGAGCTCCAGCTGCACCTCACTGGCTGGTATCTCTCATCTGTCAAGGGGTTTATATATTTTACTTTTCAAATATTTTTCACACTACAGAGGCTTTTCTCAGTCATCTCCATTTTGCTATTAAATTAACTCTTTGAATTTTTATTTTTGATTGTATTTTTATTGCTCTATGAATTTGCTTTCATCTTTATCTTAAACATTTTTATGTTTAGATTTCCTGCTTTTAATTTTCTGGAAGCGCGATTGCAGGCAGGATGACCGATCGATTGCCTTTCACCCCCACTCCTCCAGCCGGACCCTCTCAGCTCACTGCCGGGCCGCGGGGTCCCAGCAGAGTCGCCCCTGCTCTCTGCCTCTTCACTCGCTGATTGACTTGAACATGGATTATGTTTTGAAGACTCTGCATTTTGTTCGATTTCTCCAATAAAGTATAAACGTTTTTTGTTCGTTTTAGGGGTGAACTTGGCTTATCTCTATAAACAAACTCTGTCCTGTACAGCGACGTGTGTCTCTGGGGTTCTTCCAGCCTTGTCGGAAATCCTCCGGGCCCTCACTCAGGAATGGTTTGACTGGTAGCTGGGGGTGCAGACTTGGTGTGCGCAGAGTCTGTGGGGGGCCCTCTCTCTGACCCTCTTCTTTGTGGGATCTATTTCTCAGTTTCCAAGGACCATGCTTGTCCCAAACCATATCTTTTGGTTCTTCAACCCAGAAATACAATGCAGTTTCTATTACAGTTTAAAACTTTCTCCCTGGCAAAGATTGTGAAGACCCCCTCAAAGCAGAAACCCCCAAACAGGAAAACTGACCCAGGGCTGCTCCCTAATTCCAAGCGAGGGCTCCTCCCCTCCAGTTTCTTCCTGCTCCCTTTTTTGCCTCCTCCTCATCCTCCATAACTCTTCTTGTTCTTTTCCCTCCCTTTGCTTTCCCTTGGTCTCTAGTGCCTTCTGTAACTGGCTTTCTAACTATTCCAGCATACCTATTTGTTACTGGAGAACAAACTTATTTGAAGCTTAGAGTGGAACACACATTATTATTATTTGGGCACAAACTATTCTTTTTAAAGAGAAAAGGAAGATTAACTATTTTGTTCCAAGAACTAACAGAATGAGTAATACAATCATCTTAGCTATCTTAAGTGCAGTTGTACAAATTTGTATCTTTTTTCTTTTCCTGGATTAGATCGATTTTGCATGTTTATATCTGGTAATCTGAGTAACTCTTTTGAAGATAACTATGAAAAATAACAACCTTAGTTACGTTCCTACCACCTTGTTTTGCAAGACTATATTATTGTTTTAGGCTTTTTGTTATTGTTATTTATTTGTTTCTTTTGTTTCTTGTTTTTCTTGTATTTTGTTTTGTTTTGTTTTTCCCTCTAATACAGAAAGGATAGATATACATGTATAGGCTTATATTTGCCTAGAACTTCTTCTAAAAGAGTTTACAAGAATTGATTTTGTTACATGTGATGTTATGAACAGACACTTTGAAGAAAATGAGACATTATGGTAGCCATTACTGATTTCCTATCATCTTGTTTTGAAGTCCGATACTGCTTTTATTCTTGTTTTGATTGGTTTTAGTCTGTTTTGTAGTATGTGATTTCAATATATGTGAAGGTATGGACAGCTACTTTGAAGAGAACAAGAGACATTATGGTAGCCATTGTTGATTTTCTTATTGTCTGGTTTTGAAGGCCTGTAATGCTTTTATTCTTTTGTTTTGATCAGTTTTATACTATTTTGTTTTGCTTGAATTCATTGTGTGTGAAGATATGGACAACTATTTTGAAGAAAACAAGAGACATTTGGTAGTGACTGTTGATTTCCTGTTGTCTTGTTCTGAAATACTGTGTTGCTTGCATTGTTTTGTTCTGATCTGCTTTTTCTGTTTTGTTTTGTTTTGTTTTATTATCTTTAAAATAAAAAAATAAAAAAATAAAGAGAGAAAAGGAAGATTTTGGGATGCTTTTCACCATGACCTGAACTCTTTGGCAAATATTTTCGGCCAGATACAGTGGTCAATCTGTTAACTCCAGGTTCTTCCAGTCACTGTGATGAATGCCACTGAAAAATGATAGCTTCTTGGCTAAGCTGCCCCTTGGAGGTGGAGAATCACAGCACGCAACAGTATTATAACTGGCCTGTAGGACATGCTCAAGGATACAAAAATAATTATGTCTTCAGACAGCTAAAAGTAGAGTCTAAAACAGAAGGACAAAAATATTTTTTGTTTCGCTCTCTTGTGTGTGGTACTTCTGCAGGGTGGACTTCAGAGTAAAAAGCTGTCCCAAGCACAAATTATATAAAGACGCCTGGAAGAATTCCTAGCTGAAGACCCCTTGTATCAGACAGCTGCGCTCACCAGTTCCCTGTGAGTTCCCACCTAGGGGTCTCCCTTAGCGCTGCGTGGAGTTCCTGGGACTAACTCTGCCCGAGGAAAGGATTGCATCTAAGCCGGAAAGGATTACTTCTGATGAGGGCGGGGAGTTGGGGGCTCTAAAAGCATGTGCATATTTTGATATCTTCTGTCACCAAGTAATTCAGAGTCACAGGACAATGAATAGCTGATGTGTTAATTTCAAAATGTTGCTACAGTAATGCAAACCGTTATAGTTTAGATGAAGAATACCTTCCAAAACTCTCATAGGCAGGGTTTCGAAGAGCTCTGTGTGATAGATTCTGCTAGCTGGGGCTTAGCTATCTGTAATATGACATCCGCCCAACTTGGTACCGGATCCAGAGAAACACCTTAGCTCTCCAAGAGTAAACTCTATGTTCTCCTTCTCATTTCAGAGATAAATCCCCCACTCCCTTTTTGCATGTGCGCTGAGCCCTCTCCAGTCCCAAGACTCCACAACCCCCCAAGCCTCCCTCCCAGCCCCCAGTCAATCTTTCTGTCTCCTGTTTTGTGCAGGCAGATGCTCCTTCAGATCAGCTATTAGTATGTCATTTTGCCCACCTTCCAAACTCCTCCTCCAGCCAGACCTGATAAAAGTAGCTTTGCTTCTTTGTTCTAGCTGAGAGCTTCTGCAACGCTTTGCAGCTCTCCCGTGCCCACATTAAAGGCCTTTCCACTCTTTGTCTCCTATTATTTATTTAGCACCACCTCAGATTGAGTGTCAAAAATACTCAATCACTGTGCTCATCCCTGGCTTGGCCCATGGGTGAATGCGTGGCTGAGTGTACTGCTGTGAGGTGCGCCTGGTCAGGAAGGCAGGTCACAGGGAGTGAGACCTGGAAGCATGTATGTCCCTCCCTGTCTCTTCCCTTCTGTCTTTTCCTGGCCCCCATGGCCTGAGCAGCTTTCTTCTACAGCAGACCCTTCCACCATGTTCCTGCATTTGATCCTTCCAACCATGGACTGTAGCTCCTGAAACTGTGAGCTCATATTGACTTCTTTTTTAAGTGCAGGTGTCAGTATTGAGTCCTGGCGACAGAAAGGTTGTGACTAAGACATGATCTTGACTTCATGGAAAGCTTCAGCTTGAATTAAAATGACCCCTTTTGACCTAGCAAATATAATTTTGGTGAAGCTATTCTACTGCAGTACCGTTTATTCCATTTCACCTCCTTCTCTTCTCCTTTTCTTCTTTCCTCCGGTCCTGAAGGGGTGTATCTTTAGCAGAGTCTGGTACCTGTAACCCAGGCCATTGGTTTTTAGATACTCATCTTCAGAGTCTTCTTTTCTTAAGGTATTCTGACAGCTCATGGTACACTGTCTTGAGGAAAAGCACTGAAAACCTACCAGATGGATACAGGACCTGCTAATATGTTAATGGTAAAGAAATTACTGGGCTCCCTCTTAAACAGAGGTTGAAATTAGATAAACATGCACATCAGCAAGAAAAACATCGCCATGATGTTACTTCATATGGAAACTTCCTAACTGGTCACAGTGTTACTTCTCCTCTTATACCTTCATATTTTTTCTTCATAAAACTAAGGAATGCACTCATATATTTTAATTGTGCCTTCAAAACAGCTTTCTCTCTCTCAGTGAAATGTATGCTGTATGGGAAAAGGGGCTATGGCTCTTTATGAACCCCATATTATTCCTTCACCTAGTACTAAATACTGCAACAAAAATATACCCTATATGAATGTGTGAACAAGAAATGAAAAAATGATTGATGATGACGTCTGATAATTACTTTTTCAAGAAATGGCCTTGCTGATACTTCTCTTTAAAATTTTTTAGTTAAAAGAATTTGTCACATTTTGAAAAGAAACCAAAGCCCTGAAAAATTTTCTCAAAAACATAGTTTCTGAATTGCTGGCATCAAGAAATCATTAGTGTGTTTTTACAAGAAATGATCTGGCAAGATTCACATAAAAAGACCAAAGCCCCATAAGCATGGGAATGACTCATCGGAACCCAGCATGGTCAGGTGACTCAGCCGACAGCGACCTCCATTATCCGCCTTGACCTTGCTCAAATCTTCCTGGAATTTAAAAGAAATCATAGGTAAGTTTTATGCCAGAGACTTAAATTTGCAAAGACAAAGTACTATCTCCAATTGGAGGAAAGGGGCAAGGGCAGTAATAAAAACAATAAAGTGGATCACATCTGTCTAGGGATGTGCTCTGGGTCTAAGAAGAAAATGAGACTGGTCACGCAGAAAGCATAGACTGCTTGGTGCGGGATCTACAAAGCAAATAAACAGTCAGAACAATAGGCCAAGGTCCTCCAAGTGAAAGGTAATGGGACAAGCCGGAGTGATCTAGGGGTTCACACAGAGCGTGAGGGGTCAGCTGCAGAGAGTGCAAGTAACTGACGGCTTCAGGGACTTCAATAATAAACTGCAAAGTGCCGTGAGGTAAAGGAGGCAGCTCTCATCCATCCCAGCCACCAGGAGGATACTGGAGCATGTGCATGCTGGTGTGTGCAGGCGCGTGTGCATGAGTGCACATGTGCACATGTGTGAGGCTAGTTACATTATGGTATACGGCAATTTTAATGCAGTTTTCTGTAAACTGGTTTGAGTTTAGAAAAATATGATCAGAACACAAAGAAACCTCTGACTGGGTCCAGTATTGTATGAGTAATTCGGCCATATACTTGCATCTCATTGGCCCAGGGCAGGGGCTAATTACCCTGATTCCCCGGTTGGAGTCTAAGTGGCATTGCTACTTTCTTTGTAGAGAGGAACAGAAGAGATGAAGGTTTGGAGTCGTGCGTGTGTGTGTGTCTGTGTGTGCTTTAGAAATGAGAACTGAGGGGACTAGGAAGAAAGGGTCGATTTAAGAAGCTGAGTCATAATAAGAGTCTGGGTCAGAATAAGAGCTATTATACAGAAGAGGAATTTAACTTCACAATGAGAGAGAGAGAGAGAGAGAGACAGAGACAGAGACAGAGACAGAGAGACAGACAGAGAGACAGAGAAACAGAGAGTAGGTTTCCTGTCATTGGAAGAATGATAAAAAGACATTGTGATTTTTCAGTGAGTGCAGGAAAAATTAGCAAATCAGATGGGTAATGGAATCAAACCTGTTTTTGATCCTTCATTATCTTGAGCTTTCATGAGTTATAAAATTTAGATTTTGAAACTACACGTGGAATTGGGAAGAGGTTCGGAGAAAGTACAATGCAAAATGTGTTAGTTGTATTTCTCATGCTGCTTTTTTACTAAATAGTACATCTTGCCAAATATATCTGTATAAAGTAAATAATAGCCAAAAAATGCAGTAATACTATCACTATCTCGATCCAATTTCCACCCTGGAGTAGAATGAGGAGCAGCTTCCAGACGCAGAGCCTGACCGAGATGGGACTGTGGACGGTGGGCAAAGGGCACGGAGACCCCAGGGCTTTCTGTCATCTTCACATTTGCGTCTGTCAGGATGTTTGCAGGGGTGAGTGATAAAAAAATCCAAGCAAACAAGCACATTTGCCGGGCTGCATGGTAAAAGGCTTGGTACTTCCAGAGATCCAGGCTGAGGGTCTGCAAATCTTCCTGCCTTTCCCTTCACTGCTGCGACCTGGCTTGCCAGCCCCAGCACCACGGAAGCCGGCGGAAGCCACTTCCTACACACCAGAGACTCCCACACAGTGATGGCCAATGGTGAAAAAGTCTGTTCAAAAGAGAATCCCACGGGCAAAGGAAGTGGTACTAAATGATTTACATTAATTCGTGCTTTTCCTTGTGTGTTGGGCCAGGCACGCATTAGAGGAGGAAGTTGTTCAATATCTGAGCACCTTCACACCTGTCTAGGCAGAGCAGTGGAGTGAAGGGGCAGGGGTGGATTTGGGCTGGGGAACTCGCAGTCTGCCCAGCCCCCCATGCCAGGGTCCCCTGGCTGAACATAACAATGCCTGCCACACCAGTTTCCCAAGGCTGCCATAACACAGTGCCACAACCTGGGAGCAAGAAAGTAACAGAGGTTTACTATCTCAGCTGCAGAAGCTGGAAGGCTGAAGTCGAGGTGTCGGCAGAGCTGTGCTCCTCATGAAACCTTTTGTCCCTTTTTCCTGGCCTCTGGTGTTTGCTGGGAACTCTAGGCACCTTGGTTTGTGGATCGATCACTCCACTCTGTCTGCCCAGCTCGTGGCTGCCCGTGCCCATGACTCGGTCTTGTCTTCTTACAGAGACATCATGTTACTGTGTGGGGTGAGGACCAGCAGTGCTCCCAGGTTCTTACTGCCCCATTCAGTGAATTAATGAGGACAATTGGTGAGAGTGAAATCTTAAGGTTTATTTTAGGGCAGAAATAAGAAGAAGAGAGGGAAAAGGAAAAGAAGCACCAAAGAACTACTCAGGGAGAGAACGGTGTTTTGGAGGAAAAAGAGAAGATACATGCTGCAAACAGAACGAACAACTGCATGAACAAGAAGGCGGTGGTGGCAAAAACAGTCGCTGCTGTCTTTTTATCTCAATAGCTGACCCAGGCATCCCACTCGGTCTCATGGCAGAGGACTGGCATCAGGAGCCAGGCTTGGCTAGTTCTCATATCAGAAGGTGCTGTCAGGTGCCAGGTTACGTGTGTCTTCATGTCAGCACACTGGAACCGGCTGCAGGCTTGCTGTGCCCCCAGGGTGGTGTGTCTCGTGTCGGGTTTAGGAGCTGCTGCCCTGTGCCCACAGTTACACGCCTTTTTAGTTGGTAGGTCACGCCCCGTTGTTCCAGTCACGTGGCCACCTCCTAGCCTGTCAGAGACCGGGCTGGGTGGGGTTAAAATGCCGCCCATGAAGGGACCTCTGGCTGGAAAAGCTCCTGCTCACTGTGCTCTAAGGCCAAGATGACACCACAGAGGAGGCAGCCGAGTGCACGGCTGCTGACCACCCCTGCTCCAGAGCAGTGAAGCTGCCAACCTTAGAGACCAAACCGTTCTCTAAAATGGCAAGATCTACTGCCTTTGTTTCTCAAGGCCCTGGGCATTTTTCTGGGCTTTTTCCTCCCATGTGCCCTTCTCTTCCTGTACCCGCCCCCCAAATCTGTAAAAATCCAATAAATACAAGTGATCCGGAAGAGTCCTCGTCTCTACTCAGAGAGCTGTGGCCTTCCTGGATTCCCCAAAGTCAAGCTTCTTGTCCCTTTATTTAAGCCTTGGCCATAACTTGTTTTAGGAGCTGGGGGCCTGCTCAGTCCCCAGTGCTAGCCTCCTACGTCGATCAGTCATGCTGCTCTAGGATCTCTTCTTAACTTTAATACCTCCATATAGACTCACTATCCCAGTAAGGCCGCTTTCACAGGCGCAGGACCTGAGGACTTCCGCGTGGCTTTTTGGGGAGAGGGTCCACAAGTTGACCCATAAGACTTACGTAAATGATGGGTTTTTTTCAGGGGTCCCAGTCTTGCCTGTGTAGTCTTCCCCTGTAAGACAGGGTCCGAGGTTTCTACTGCAACACAATGGGGACTAAAATAAAATAAAATAAAATAAACAAACAAAAAACCCTTGGTATTTTAGAAGCAGCACCAAGGATGTTAGCGGGCCCGAGTGGCATCTAGACCACCCAGGGAAAGGCACCTGTTTCCTCTGAACCTCTCGACTTCCTCACAACAGTGAGGAGCTAAGAACTTCTCGTCTCAAAACCATCTAAGAGCTTCCCAGGCCGCGGATGCTCTGATCCCTCGCTGTGCCTGGTCCAGAGCTGTGTAGCCCTCTAGGGAGACAAATGGCTCTGAACATTGTCAAAAAGTCTTTAATATTCCTCATTCTAGTGTGATGTTTATGCAATGCTCTGATTACACAGTAGGTCCATGTGATGTGCTCAAGAAGATGTGTGTTCCTGCTCGCCAATATTGTTGCATTGCTTGGTATAACTTGGATGGAAAACCTTTAAATATTGTGAAAAATGAGATTTTTAACTATTTTTCTTGCAAGTAAGGCAAGTTCTCCTAGGCAATGTGATCTGTTCATTTTCAGTGTGAGCTTCTCAGTATATATATACTTTTTTTTTTTTTTACTTAACAGGAAGTATGAAATTTGAAATACTGGTGGCTTAATAAGAGATTCATAATTATTGAAAAGGATAGGGAAGGGTAGAGGTGAATGAGTCTGTTGTGGCACAACTGAGTCTGAGAAGGAACAACACCTCAGGGCGCCTGGAGGCGCTGAACAGCTTCGTTTTACACCAGCAGTCCCGGCTGGGATTACTCCCAACCAGCAAAGCCAGGCGGCGAGGGCCTGTGGCTAGTACTTTTACGTGATGGAAAAGCAGGAGTTACGAAGGTGAGGCAGAGACAGAACAGCCTGGCAGTTCTCTGATTAGCTGGCAGGGTGAAGTCATCGGTTACAATGCCTGATTAATGATCATCAGTTACAAGACCAGATTAATGATCATGGAGCTTGCCGCATTTCAGACGTCCTGCATGCTTGGTTACTCTCTTGTGGTTACAGTGGTCAAGAAAGAAATTACAGAGCCACAAAGCAGTTACAGGGTTAGGCAATTTCAAAAACAACTAAGTTTTTAAAAGAACAATTTTTTCTTGCACAGTTTTTCTCTTTCAAGGTAAGGCTGTTACAGGAGGACTTAGACTTTTACCTCCCTTTACAGGACAGGAGGAGTCAGAAGAAAAATGGATTTCTCAAATGCCGCTGACTCCTTCAGCAAAGGCTGATGAGTGTGTGAGCAGACCAGCCCAGTGTGAGTCTAGCTGAGTTAGCATGAGTGTAGGGGAAGAAACCCTGCCCGTGAATGGTACGATGCTATGGCCTGTATCTAGATGTACCCCAAAGCACCAAGTGCTCATAGCTGGGGAGTTTTGAAGGTGGCATCTTAGGGTATGTGAATGTGGATTAAGGGTGTGGTACTGTGATTAAACCTGTGGATAATGGAAGCCCCACTCTGGGTGTGGGTGGCGGCAATCGATAGATTTATAGCCTGGGAAAGCAGGAAAGCAGGCTTGCTCCTGGTGCCTGCTGCCTTTGGTCTGCCCTGCCATGAACCGTTTCTCCTCTTAGATTTCTCCTGCCAGGTCACTCTGTCTTGGAACCAGCTGACCATGGACTGAAACCTCTACAAACCGAGTTGAAATAAGCCTTTCCCTTTTCAATTTTGGATGTCGGGTATTTTGTCTCAGAAACACAAAAAGTGACTAAGACAGACCAGTGATTGTCATCCATTCCAGGACAGCCACCGTACACACAGACACTTGGAACAAAAATGAGACTTGGCTCTGATTCCGGGTCAGGACACGCCCATGCTTCAGTGCTTGCAGCAGTTAACATTTGTGTGGACAGACAACGTCTCACCGGCAGAATATGCCTCCCTCTTCGTATCTGGAGGCTGGAACCAGCGTATTCCATTACCTCACTGTACCAGATTGTTGCTAGTGCAGGAGCATCTCCCCGCGCTGAAATCAGGCTAACAGAGCAGGGACTTCTCTGAGGAGCGCGTAGACACGGGTGTCTGCTTCAGACATGTCTCAGACATGTGAGAGACAGAAACACACCGTCAGAAAACGGAGTTAATCACCTCGGAGGGCAGCATCAGTGTCTAGGCAAGGTATCTTCAATTTTGCTAGAAGCTGGCAGGTACAGTCTGGAGAGTCACTGCGTCTTGCAAGTCACATAATAAAACAAGCTTCCGGGGAGCAGGCAGCGGTGCGAACGTGTGTCCTTTAAGCTCTGGGCGCTGCCAACGTGATAGGAGCGAGCTGGTCCCTTCAGAGTTGGTCCTTTTCTTTTTTCTCTTTTCTTTTCCCTTCTTTTCAGCACTGGGGATTAAACCCAGTACCTTCGCACTGAGCTACATTCCCATTTATTTTCATTTTTATTTATTTATTTTAATAAAAAGTTCTGCTGTGTCACCAAGTTACCCAGGCTCAACTTGCAATCCTCCTGCCTCAGCCTCCCAGAGTGCTAGAATTGCAGATGTGTGCCACTATACAGCCCAGCTTTTTAATGAATGTTTTAATTCTATCCAAAAAATACCTTAAAAGATAGTGAGAGACTTTACCTCCAAAATTCTCCTCTTGCCAAATTTTTCTTACACAGTCTTGTCTTGTCTTCCATTCTTTTCTTTTCCTTTCTCTTCTTTTCCATAACATTCATTGTGTGTACACTACACTGTGTACCTGGAGGTATGAGCCGAGTCCTTTAATCAGAAGTGTTTGGATTCCAGATAGGAAATTTGAAAGGGAAGAAACTCTTTACCTGAAATTATCTCTTTCCCATATTTCAGTTGTGAAAATAATTTGGAAAGTAGGTGAATATGAAGCACATTTATCCATGGAGACAGGTAGAAAATTTATAACAGAGAAACAGCAGCTTCAAAATGTTCAGTCAAATAAGAAATGTAATCTTTGTTGGTCCAATCAAAGCTAATTCACATTTCAATAACTTGCAGTGGTGTTCACAGTAATGACATAGCAGTAATAGCTATCTCTGAGTGTGTGTCGTATGTCACGCTATCTGTGACTGCATAACGATATCAACACAGGCAGAGTCGTAAACCAGCAGCCACGTGCTGCATCTGAGTGGGGGCACAGGTTAGCGGTCTCCAAAGGCTGAATCAAGGTGCGAGCCAGGGCTGTGGTCTCATCTGAAGACCCACTGGGGAAGAATTGGACTCTAACCTCCCGGGCGGCTGGCATCCTTCTGTTCCTTTTGGGCTGCAGATGGAGGGCCTCTTGCCAGAAGCTTGTCAGATTCCTCAGTTCCTAGCTGTGTGGCCTCCCTCCTGGGAAGGCTCTACGACAGCCAGATGCCGAGTGGGCCTTCTGACAAGGAGGGCACTGCGCTCAGGTAACGTAACCACAGGCCTGTGAATCACACACGTCACAGTGCACTTGGGGCAGAAACAAGTCACGGTCCCACCCCATGGAGAGGGAAAGCTCCAGGCGGACCCCAGTGCCTTCCGAGCCAGGGTCTGTCCTGCTCGTCCACTATACATATATGTGTGTGTGTGTGTGTGTGTGTGTATTTACATGGCTTATCTCATTTATTCCTCACTATAGTTCTTTGAAAAATATCTTAAATGCCTCTATTTTACAGATGAAAAAGCTCTGGCTATGGCAAGGTTAAATAATTTAACCACCTATACATGCCTGAGGCCTGATTCAAGCCAAGGCATGGGGCGGTTAGGGTTAACGGCCTCTACTGAGGTAAGAGTTAGCATTTATAATTAATAGAAATTCCATGATGGATTTCAAAAGTGGAAAATCTTTTTATGTATTATAGGGAGAACATTCTTAATAATTAACATACTTATTCCACATTATTCATATCTACTTAAACAAGCAGTAAATGCTTTTCAGGATAAAAAGAAAATCAACCCTGAAATTATCTTTTGTTAGATTATGCTAATGAAAATATGTATTTCTAGCATTTGATTCATGTATTCATATTGGTTATGAGATTGCTTATGTTAGTGATAGAGTCTCACATTATCAAAGATGGTAGCTAAGCCCAGAGATCAAGCTTAATTAAAATTTTCATTAATTTGTTTCTGCATGTGATTTTGAATTATTGTTCTAAAATCACATTTCCAAAATGAAAGTAAAAGAAAAATGTGTGAAGTGACTCAACCCTCAGCATTTTTGTCTTGAGTAATTGGTGGTGGGTCAACTGTAAAGCAATATGGTGACATGTTGGTCATCAGCGTGACGAGGAGTGAGTTCTAGTCATGTCCAGCATCAAAAAGAGTCCAGGAGATGAGCTCCAGACCCCAAGGTGGGTGAGCAGTTTCACGATCTCTATGGCTCCCTCATGAGGTGGCAAGGAGGTGGCGCCTATTTAAAGGAAAATCACTGCAGAGCCTGGACAGATATAAGGCTTTTCTCTGATGTGGGACCAGCTGCAAGGACAGGGATTTTTAGAGCATGGCCATTGCAGAATTTTAATAATGTTCCATAAAAACAAAGCATTTTATAATCAAATATGTTCAAGAAATGTAAAAATAACATTTGTAAACTTTTCCATGGGATTTCTCTGAACTTTATTGTAGCAGAAAATGCCCCCCCCCTCAGCCAGTATACTTCAGTTTATCAGTTGCCCAGGTAATAGTTCCTGTTCCAGTTCTGGTTGCTCCAGTCTCTTGGAAACAGCTGGTCACTGTGATGCACAGTGTATAAACCAATCCTTAATTGAGGAGCCGTTGTGCCTCTGTACATCCTGCTTGCTTATCTCATATAAGCTCTAGATCACCAGAGATCAGGGCCTGATGTTTGGGGAATGATCCTGATCAGTGCCCATCGATGTAAATAAATCTGCCTCCAAGTCTGGGTGTCGTTTTGGTGTTTCTGCTTGCCGTCGCATCATGACATTATGTACTGTAGTGTCAAGCTTCTCTTAGTTGTTTGATTGTAGAAAATGGCTTATGTGTTTCCCAAAATACAATTGGGGAATTGCTGTTGAAATTAGGACTCCTTTACAGTGAGCAGTAGTTAAGTACTCAATATTAATCTTTAATCTTTGTTTCAATATTTCCTGCATGGGCCTTTGGTGGAAAATTGGTTGGAAAGTTGCTGGGTTGAGTCAGCATCCACAATTGTACTGCACTGCAAAAGCAGCAATGAGAAATCATAGTAATAAAAATGTAAATATTAGTAGCTTACATACTGAGAGCTTATGGATACTGTCTTAAGGAATATGCACTGAACACTGTATGTGAACATCGTTTGGGAGATAAGATGCTGAGGTTCAGAAAATTGTTCACGTCACCTAAAGGTTAAACAGCACATCATACGTTTGATTACAGGAACAGCAGTTCTGTCTCGGCCCATAGCACAGCCACCAGGTGTATGCAGCCATCTGTTGGGAGTGGTTGAAACTGAAGATGGATCACACACTGGGGGTTGGAGCCAAGCCATCTGGAGAACCTGGGGTGAGCATGTGAACAAGCTGCTCCAGTCCAAAAAACACCAAGCCCTTAGGTTGCCTTGGGGACAGGTTGCTAGGCAATAGGGTGTCATGCGATTTTAAGTTGCCAGATGTATAAATAAACACACTGCATTGGTTGAGCAGTTCCTTTCCACCCATCCAGAGAAAGGGCTCCACCTGATCCCAGCTTTCTGTCTCTTATCTTTATTTCTTCACCTTCTCGCTGCCCTTCATGGTCCTCACCCCAGAAGTTTGAAAGCCAGGTGGGGCCATGGCAGCTACCGAGCACCTAAAATGTGCATAGTTTGAATTGAGTTGTGTTGCAATATTTTGATCACCTACTATGATAAAGAAGAATGTCGTTATCTCATTAGCACTTGCTCATAATGGTTTTGTGTTTTACAGCACTTTTTAGCTTCGCAACCCATTATGTAACCCATTATGAATTCCATGAATATAAAACAAATGTCACCAAGTGAGGCCTTGGTGGAGTGGATCACATGTGCTGTGAAATACTCAGCTTACCAAGCACACTGCTCGTTTTGCCCAAAAATATCAGTGACACAGAGTGATGTCCACTGTCTCTAATGTCACCTTTCCCTGACGGAGCTCGTTCATGGGTACTCAGAGCACGGACAAAGCATGGAGAAGGCAGGATCATTCTTGAAATATTTTAGGAAAATATTTCATAAATACATAGCACCACAAAGAATCATTATGCCAGGCAATAAAAACTAAATCTTGATTTGGTGGTGTGCACAGCAAATGTAAAAGACCCAGGGTTTGAACCTGGGCAGTTCAAGTCAGTGAAACGTTCATTTGCAGCTTTGCATCACTGACACTCACGAGAACCATTTGGAGAGTTTTGAAATGGTATAAATACTTGGTCACATATGACACTAATTAAATGACAATCCCAAGGGTTGACACATTTTTAAAGCACTCTAGGAGATTCAAGTGTACAGGGTTGGAGAAACATAGCTTTAATGATACACGTTGTCTTACGCCACAAAATTTTAGTATGTTATGAAATTCTCTTAGCTATGGTTCTTTTTTCTTTTGTCATAGTAGTTGTTTTTTAATCTCATGGTTAGGAGGGAAGTAGATATTTGGAAGCCATATTCATTCAGATTAAACCATAGACACAAATTTTCCTGGAAACCTAGCAAATGGAAACACATAATTCATGCCAGGAAACATGAATATTTTTCTAATACCAGCATCCATGTACTTTAGTAAATTTTTTAAACCTTCAGTGTACAGATATTTAAACTGTCCAAATCACTTTAAGGTTAGGTCCAGGTTAATCATTCGTTTGAATGTCAGTATAAACTGCAATTTTTAGAAAAGTTTATGTGGCTCACTCATCCTTTTTTTGAGCATCAGATAATGGAGTTTTCAAATGAGTTTCATACCAATCTTATCCAAGAAATCTTCAGGCTTATAGCATGGAACGAATGCATTTCTAACTGTAACTGGTAGTGAAGAAATTCAGACCATGTTCACCTAAGTAGTTAGTTCCAGACACAAATTAACTAAAATACACTCCAGGTACTGTGCTAGATATTTCAATCTTACCTCACTTATCTGTCACAAACATTTTATTACTATTTCCTAAATGTTATTGTTTCCATTTCATGGGTGAGGTAAAAAGAAAAATTTCCCTTGCAGATGAGTGACAGAGCTTGCATTTTTGGACTGGAAAATTCAGAATATTGCAGAATATACGTTAAGAATATTCCCTAAGATGAATGCAATTATTATGTGTCTGTTATGGTTTGGGTCTAGATCTCTCCCCTCCCCCCAAAAGCCTCATTCACTCATAGGTGGGGCTTTGTCAGAGGTGTCTGGATCTAGAAGCGTGTGATGCTGGGATTAGGGGTGTGTGATAAGTAAATCAGTCCACTGATTGTTTTGGCACCACCCTAATCCCAGTAGCCTAGATGCAATATAAAAGGGGCAGAAAGATTTTAAGGCCCTTTGTTGTTTAGTTACTTTCTGCCGACCCTGAACTGCTCTCCTCTACCATGCCACCCTGCCTTGAAGCCAACTGATCATGGACTGAAATCTCCACAAACTGTGAGCTAAATAAACCTTTCCTCCCCTAACTTTGGGCATTAGGCATTTTGTATCAGCAATGAGGAAAATAGGACAATATTACAACACGTCTATCATCTGTCTGTCTATCTATTGTTCTGTCATCTGTCTCTCTCTCTCCTGTCATCTATCTATCTATCCATATCTATCTATCATCATATATTTAAAATCCTCAATTTTAAATCTATTTTAAATCTTTGGATCAAAACATACTATATTAGATACACAATCTAATGAGAAAAGTTTTATTGCATAAAACAAAAAGGAACCATCTGGAATTAAAAATATGCTTCATGCACTGAAATTATACAGAGTTGTTCTATGAAGACATTTCCCTCATCACTAATAACCTTGAGAATTAGGCATAATGGAAGAGATTTTTGTGAATAAGTGCAGGAAGTCGAAAACAGTGAAGGAAGTACAATTTGGAAAGTTCAAGAGAAGTAAGAATATGCATGTGAACTTTCTGATATTCAGGCATTGAGATGATTCAAATAATTACTTGTGATGACAAAAATTATCCCACAACACAGATTTGAACATGACTGATTTTATCAACTATGATCATTGTATCACAAGGGTATGAAATTGCTGGTAATGAAACTGAACTATTCTGAAGCTATTTTCTAACAGAAAAAAGTTTTAAAACTTTAAAACTGGAGTTTGATCTTGATTTTCAACATGAAAAGGTAGAGATAATTCATTTTGAAACAACAGGACCTCCCTTGCTTGTCTATCATAATTTTCTGTAGTTTGACAGAATCTTGCAAAGAATATAACTGAAATGTGAAGCTGCAATTTTAGGGTATCATTAAGGTAAATTTGGTCAACCAGAGTATCATTTACAAAAAAATAAAGTTTTCTTTTCCTGTTAGTATTGCATGGAATATGAAAAAAGAAAAAAGAAAAAGCACAAGAGAAAATAATATTGATCTATGTGAACCTTTGTTAAACCACAATAAAAATAGTTTAAAGGTACTTGCTACATTAAAACCAACCTCAATTTTGCTGTCTGGTTATGCCTTTCTTTAAAAAAATTTTTGTTACAGTTTTTATTTTTTTGTTGGTACATATTTGCCATACATAATGATCACATTTTCCATAGGGAATTTGTATCTATACATAATATATCTTAATTCTTCTTTTTTACCCATTCCTCTCCCTTCAACATTTCTTCACCTCTCATTTACAGAAGCTTTGTTTCCATTCTTTGCTCCATCTTCTAAAAATCTATTTTTCCTTCCTTTCCTTCCCCCTGCCTCTTACCTTGCTCCCCTTCCCATTTGAGCACATTCTTTCTACTTCCCAATATCTATCCTCCATGTGACTCTTAGAGTTTATCACACAAGAGAAACAATGCAATATTTAAACTTGTGTGCCTGATTTACTTAACTTCAAATTATTGTCTCAAGGTACATCCATTTACCTACAATTGACTCAGGTTTATCCTTTTTTATGACAGAGTAGTACTCCATTGTATATAAATACCACAGTTTCTTTGTCCATTCACTTGTTGATAGGAGGTTGGGATGTTTCAAGATTTAGCTTTATAAATTATGCTGCTAAAGACATAGGTAAGCATATAACACTGTGGTACAATGCTTTTAACTCCTTTGGGAAGATAGCAAGAAGGGGAATAGCTGGGTCAAAAGGAACCTCTAACTTTAGTTTTATGAGGAATTTCCACACTGACCTCCATAGTGCTTATACCAATTTACACTCCCACCAACAATGGAGAAGGGTTCCTTTTTCCCCACAACCTTGCAGATGTACTTATAAGATGGTTTGTCCCAAAAGGCTTGCTTTGAAGCCTTGAAAGGGTGTGAAGAGCACCACTTCCCTTTGAGTTTGTTATGTCATGCTATGACAAGCCCACACTTTTAAACTTGTATCAGTCCATGTTTGCCATGCATAGTGATCGCACTCACCATAGGGCATTGGTGCATGCACAGAACACATCAATTATTCCCACTTCTGCCCACTGCCTTTTAATTTTGCCAGCATCGGATTCATATATATATATATATATATATATATGACAATTGTACTAAGTCAAGATACTAAGACAATTGTACTAAGTTCAGATACCTTTTCTATGCTGGATTTCAATGACTTTTTCTCTCTCTCTTTTCCCCATCTTTTATTTTGTACTTTATTTATATATTAAGTTTTTCATACAAGAAAAACCATGTGATATTTAAGCTTGTGTGTCTGAGTTACTTCACTTAAGTATGATCTCAAGCTAAATCCACTTTCCTACAAATGATTCCAACTCATTCTTCCTTGTAGCAGAGTAGTACTTCACTGTGTATAAGTACCACGTTTTCTTTATCCATTCATCTGTTGATAGACATGTAGGCTGCATCCGTGATTCAGTTGTTATGAATTTTGCTGACATAACCATTTTAGAATCTTTACAGAATGTCCTGAGTATTTGATGAGTCTTTTCCATGTTAGTTGCTGAGAACTCAAATGATTCTCAGCCCCCGGAGTCACTGGTGTAATCTCTCAGGAGTTTTAATCTGTAATTTCCCTGGTAATAATCATTCTTTCCAAACAATGTGTCCTTTGTTGTCTAACAAGGTCTCATTCTCTGTGAACACAGATTAGCTTTAGTTGAAACCTGAAGGGACCCCTGTTTAGCTCTTTGCTTGAAAGTTTTCCCTTATTTGATACCCCCCATAAATTCTAGACCCTTAATCCTCCATTCTCTGATTTCTTTCTCTGCACCTCCTAGAGACCCATGAATAGTGTTTGGATTTCACTCTCCGTCAGCATCCTGAGCTTTCCTCTAGAAAGCACGCTGTGGGGTGCGGCACTCATATCATAGGTTGCTTTGTCTGGGGTCCACAGTCCAGTACTTTGTGTTGTCTGATGCATAAGCGTGGTTTCTTCCTGTGTTTGTTCAGATTCAGTTGTGCACAGTGGGGGCGCGATTTAGTTGTGTACAGCAGGAGAGGGATTTAGTTGTGTATAGCAGGTGCGGGATTTAGTTGTGCACAGTGGGGGCGGGATTTAGTTGTGTACAGCAGAGATGTGACTCCAGATGCTGTTACCTCCACACAGAAGCAGAAAGGCTGTTGTCAGTGATTTTCTCTGTGACATTTTTACTTTTTTACAAACCTCACAAACACAATTAGGAAAAAAATGTTCTTTTAACGCAAATTGTGTTCACATCAACTAGTCATGAAAATTTTCTTGAATGAGGCTCTTTACACAGGTGATTTTCTATATCTTTCCTCAACTTTAAACAATATAATTGCTCAGTGACGTAGATGAAATTATTTTATTTGAATTTGCTTTCACCAATGTACTTAAACAGCTGCCCAGATTAATTTTTTAAATCAAATTGCATGTATTAGAAATTTAATGATTGTGTTAGTTTGTAAGAAACAATGCAATCCTTCTCCTAACTAGTTTTATTTTATTGGAGATAAATTGAAGTTTTCTAAGTCTAGATTCATGATTCCTTAATTCCTGTATTGGAGTAAAGATGTTGGTAACAATCAATCTGTAAGCAAAGTTATAAAACCCAATTTTTAAAATGCATTTTATTTTAGCTTGTTAGTCTGTGTGCAGCACACGTCTGTACTCCTCGTGTGGAGTTGGTGCCGGTGCCTAACTCATATCTGCTCTTTTTCCACCCCCTTCGTTTCCCTCACTGCCTCCTTCACCCATCTCTTGATTCCCTTCCTTTTTTGGATTCATAAATATTCACCTGATTATTGACATTTTACTTTTCACTTGATTTTTTAAAGATACAATGCATGTGCTAGGTCTGGTGGTGCACGACTATACCTCCAAATACTGGAGAAGCTGAGGCAGGAGGGTCAACTGAGACTAGTTAGTTTGCACCCAGTCTGGGCAACAGTGAGGCTTTGTCCCCTCACCCCAAGAAAAATGTTACAATATGTGCAACGGATAGCTAGATTCTCTGTGGTAGTAAGTCTAACAATTTGAACTGGTAAAATTATTTTATTGGTTATTCAAGCAAAATAAACAGTCTAAAGAGTTTTACCAAAAGGGTGAGCAATGCTTAGTAAACAGCATAAACAAAGGATTGTATTCTCTGAATTTACGTCTTTGTATGTCTAGAAAAGTCAGCGTGTTTTAAATCTGTGAACAGCACTTTGTACTTAGGTAACACAAAGTTGCATTCCAGGCTGTCTTCCGGGTGACTGTGGGCTTTCCCACACGCGATTGCACCGTGGAGCACCCCGAGGTCCACGCACATGGCGCGTTCTTGCTGGGAGGACTTGTCCTGACGCTCCAGGATGTCTAGAATCTTGTTTTGTAGTCACCCAGTAAAAAGTAGTGGTGCTGCTCAACTCCCCCACCACTGTGGCCTGCACGAAGCAAGAAATGAAATGAAACAAAAATCACAGGTTTTCAAGGATACCCTTTAGGATGTTATCACCAGCAGTACGAAATAGTATTCAAAGAGTCAGGGAGAAATAAATGTTGGCGTGTGTTTAGAATATGCCAAGCTTCACAGATTCACTTAGGTCTCTTCCCTAAAAGAGCAGCAAGAGCAGCTCCCTTGCTAAGGTCTGGATATTTGTGGCCCCCTCCTATTCATCCCTTAAAAGCCAAACCCCGATGTGATAGCATTAAATAGTTGGGTGTCTGAGCGGTGATTAGAATATGGGAGCCGTAAAGCCTCATGAATGGGATTAGTGCTCTCCTGAGAGACTCCAAAGACCTTGTTTGCTCCCTGCACCATGTAAGGAGACAGCTAGAGGCATCACGTATGAGCCAGGAAAGGGGCCCAGACACAGATTCTGCTGGTACCTTGAGCTTGGACTTCCCAGCCTTTGGAACTGTGAGAAATCAATTTCTGTTTCTTAAAGCTATCTAGTTTAGGATATTCTCTTACAGCAGCTTTCACTGCCTAAGACATCTCATGAAGACACTGGAAAATATGCTGGTGACAGCAGCACCAACTGTCTTGAGAGCCATCAGGGGCTGTCCTTTGCAGAGTGGGAATGAACATGGAGGACTGCCGTGAAGGTGGGCTCCCTGGGTGTCTTACTTTTCTTATTACTGAGAGAAAATACCTGGCTCCCAAAGTTAAGGGGTAAAGGTTTACTGTAGCTCACAGTTTGCAGAAATTTCAGTCCACTGTCAGCTGGCTCCTAGGGTGGCATGGCAGTGGAGAAACAGTCCATAGAGTGTCAGGCAGAGGGCAGAAGGCAGCAAGCAGCGAGCAGCCAACAGCAAACCTCCCTCTCCCTCTGATCGCATCCACACTACAAACTTTATGGGTGGCACCACTGCCACCCATTATCCACACCTGGAACTACACTAAACCAAGTTAGTTATCACACACCCTTAATCCTAGTATCACTCTCATCCAGAGTCACATACCCATGAGCTAACCACCGCCCCAAAGCCCCACCTTTGAGTATATGAGGCTTTGGGGGGAATCTACACGCCAACCACAGCACTGAGCTAAAAGGACACGATGTGATTCATCACGGAAGAAACCAGAAAACAGAACTTGACTGCCATAGACAAGGGCAGTGCAATGTCCACAACTGAAAGTAGAGTTATTGTCTAATTTACATTGTATAACTCTTACCACATTGCTCCATCACACTTCTTGGAAACCTTCATAAAAAGAAAAGAAAGAACATGGGTATCATTATATCACTATGTTCCTGGTGTCCAGTCGTCTTGGAAATGTAGGTGTATCCAGTTCAGAATAAAAAATGAACTATACTCAGTACCCGTCCATTCCTTGGTTGGTATCTTCAGATTTCAGATGTAACAACAACAACAACAAAATAAAAACATTTGGCCACACTTGCACAACTAATATCCCAATAATCTGGAAACCATTACATTTGAATAATGCCAAGGGAGAGAAAATTTTTTCTGAGTAGATTACAGAGCAGAATAAGCTGATGTCACTTGGTTCTTTTGATTAAGCAGATCTAATGGACTGAATGATACTGTAAGTTTCTGTTTTATGCAGAGTCTGTTCCAGGGCCCGACAAGAAAATTGTGATGAAGATCCCTTGGGTTGTGAAGATCTTTTGATTTCTTGATCGAAAAACATGGTTTTAAGCCATAGCTCTTGGTTTTCGACAGGACCTTTGAAGACACTGATAGTCTGACTCCGAAATGCCAAGAGAACATGCAGCTTGAGCTCCCCATCATTCATTGCTGAGTCTTCGTTAATCTGCCAAGTCATAAACGTGGGTACTGCTAGCAGCATTTCATGGCCAAGCAGTTCTCTGGCCTGACCAACTAATGAACGCATGAGTTGCATAAACAGTCGGCTCACTCCTCCATGTTCAGAGCCTGCTGGGCTAAACTGTCATCTCTTTTTTTCCAGTGTATAATTGTGACCCTGAGGGAGAGCTCTCTACAACCATGTGTCTGAAGGGGAAGAACGAGTTTGGTTTCCAATTTATTCTACATAATAGACTGGCTCCATCTGGAAACAAACTGCTATGGCTCTCTCCGGCTAGGAAGGTACTGATAGGCAGCCAGAGGGGAAATACTTGCGGTAGGGTAGAATTTCAAATGGAATGTCTGACTTTCACTGATTTTCTGATGGGATGGCTGGAGGTGTGGATCCACATGCGTTCAAGGGTGTATTGGGTGATAATGCAGTGTACCCTCAAGTCCTCATATAATTTTGATGGGGCTGAGTTATTGGTTTGTTATTGGTTTGTTGATTGACAATGTGAGCGCTGTGCCCGCCCAGGGGTGGAGCTAAGATACAATGTAAGGGAAGGCGGGTCTTCCTCTTGTTTGCTTCCTCTTGCGCCTCTCCCTCTCTCTTGCCAGCGCGGCTTGCGCCTTGCAGCTTGCAGCCACCATGAATGGTAGTCCCGTCACCCCATGCCGCCTTGGAGCCAACTTTATGGACTGAAACTCCCAAGAAACTGTAATAATAAACCTTTCCTTTCCTAATTTTGGGCGTCAGGTATTTTGTCTCGGCAATGAGCAAAAAGTAACCAAGACAAAGGGTAATCACTGGGCACTTTGTCTAAGGGGTTAGAGGAAGGACAACAAGATTTGCAGGAGGCAGGTACCGGGGTGGTCTCACAGAGGCTCCTGAGTGTGAAGACATTTGGGGTCCATGGAAATGCTTGCTTAGATGCAGATAACACTTGGCAATCAGGTGGACAAGGTGCCCTGCTGTGAAACACTCACTTACTGGGGTATGAACTGTGGGGGTGGGGCTCGCACAGAGACTCAATGAGAAGAGTCACCCTGTGAAACACTACCCCTCCTTCCCGACAGGCGATGCACTCTGGTCCCCACTGTGGAAGCTAGAATGTGCGTGTAGCACCCTGTAAGTACACACATGATATCACAGTCAGTCTGGTAACTGAGATGGTCGCCGAGAGACGCAGGGAGCCAGTGGTGCACCAGTGTGGTGGGGATGCTGCCCATAGGGATGGCTCC
>RJWM01011894.1:0-58130 GCA_004363535.1 Dasyprocta punctata
TCACTACTCATGAGTATCAGAAATTCTTTTTAGTGGATTTATAAGACGTGATTAACTTGCTTCATATCATTTTAACCTTTGTGATATAAATCTTTCGTAAACAATGGAATTAACTTAGTGTGCTTCTTATTCTAAATTTCTTTAAAGTAACAAAGGGAAGATAAATTTAGGAAACAATCCAACTTTAATAAAATAGAAAATGATTGACACAAAATATTACAAGAATAATTAATAGAATTAAATTTTCAGTCAAGCCACTGAAAGTCAATAAATCTGCCTAACATTGGTGAGTATAATTAGATTTATCTACAGAAACCAATTATTCCTTGAGAAATCCTGGCAAGGTTCCTTTGGAACAGCAGGGCCTTGGCCCTTGGAAACAGTGGAGATGTAAGAGGTATTTACACTAGAATTTCTCAAGCCAGGTCTGCTGCTTCTCACCGGTAGCAGGGTCAATGCTACCTTGTAGCCGAGGCCTGGACGCTCTTCAAGGGCAGAAGACGGAGACCTGTGCAGCTGTGAGTGAGGTGGTGCAACCGCCGGTCCTCACTTATCCTCCGTTTCCCCTAACAACACTGCTAAAAAAACAGTTCAGAGAAAAGTTCACGGCAGTGATTTAAAATGGAGGAATAAGAACTGAAGTAAATACACAAAAAAGAAGCGATAAACAAGCATTACTGCACCAAGCCATGTGTCTCTAATTTTGCTTAAACTTAAGGTCATTTTAAATAGCATGTATCTCCTACGTGAGCTGCTCGTCATTATGAGAGTTGAGGGTTCATGGCTGCCTAAACGATGGACAATGTCGAATATTTGGTAAGATAAGGTACCAAAATAAAAGATGCTTGGTGTTCTAGGTCACTTCAAATAACATGATATTACTGAAATTACCAAGGACCAAGAAAGAACTCACCTCTTTAATAATGTAGGACATCATATCACCCTCAATGCATGCATTGTTCAGCTACGTCCTGCTTCAACAGCTGTACCTCAGCATACACGCACTGATCCAACATGTTGAAACCATGCTGACCTACTCTTTTGGGTGATAAGGTTATACATAGTCCAGGGTGGTTTTGAAATAACTGTGTACCCCAGGCTGGCCTCCAACTTATGATCCTCCTGTCTCAGCCTCCTCAGTGTTGGGATGACAGGCATGTGTTACCATGCTCAGCTGTTGAGCTGCTTTTAACTCTGAAAACGTATTCTTAGGTAACATCTTAGAAGTAGAATTGCTTAGTCCCTATTGTATTACAAATCATCAAGCAAATGCATGCTAGAAAATTAATATTCTAAGAAATTGAAGAAAATTCTAAATTAAAGGTTTCTGAAATTAAAAAGTTTTAAGTATAGCAGTTAGAAAATTGCAATACATAAGAGGTAACAAACTCAAAGCATCATAAAACAAATGAAAATATTGTAAGGAGGATCTAAGAAAACAAATGGCTAAAAACAAACAAATATACAGGGAAATAAAAAGTTAGAAGCATGAAATGGAATGAACACATGAAACTACAGTTGCCAAGATGCAAAGGCATATAGGCTAAAGAAACAAAAGTTTCATCAAAAGGATGAAACTACTAAAGGACTAAACTTGTTTAGAGAGAAAATTTAGATGTGGAAAACAGATAACAGATGCAGAATACAAAAAAAATGTAAGTTACTGATTTTAATAAATGAAAACAGTATAGCATATTGCAGTATGACCTGGAAAATCATTTAATGTTTTAAGTGACTAACCTTAGATGTCAAAAGACATTAAGCTTTGACTGTAATTCACTGAGATGAGACAGCCTGAGATCACGTCTTACCATTGTGTTGAGGCGTGTTTAACTGTGAAGGGCTTTGCCGACTGTCTTGGTTACTTTTTACTCGTTGCCGAGACAAAATACCTGATGCCCAAAATTAGGGAAGGAAAGGTTTATTCTTACAGTTTCTCGGGAGTTTCAGTCCATTAGTTGGCTCCAAGTCAGCATGGGGTGGCGGGTCTCTGGTTCATGATGGCTGCAAGCCACAAGGCACACTGGTGAGAGAGAGAGGCAGAAGAGGAAGAGAGCGAGAGGAAGACCCGCCTTCGCTTACATTGTATGTCGGCTCCACCCCTGGGCGGGCACAGCACTCATATTGCCAAACAACAAAACAATAACTCAGCCCCATCAAAATTATATGAGGACTTGGGGGTACACAGCATATTACCTGATACACCGAGTCCCTTGGAGAGAGAGCCCTGCGGTGTTTCAGAGTGGTCGTTCTTCACCCACTGCCAGCCCGGCACTGCTGCTCCTCATGACCGTCCCTGCAGAGCTCCTGGGCCGGCGGTGCTGGGCGCTTGGAAGCAGGCAGCGAATGAACAGACCCCTGGCGCCCTGCATGCGACACAAGGATTCATCTGAATGTGGGGGACACAACCAGAGGACAAGAAGAAGTGCACAGCGGGACGTTGATTATTTCTCGTTTATTTGAAGTTCATAAGTTTTTTTTATCAATGTATGTCCGTGATACAAAATGTTTACCTCTGTTTTGGGGAATTGACATATATATACTTATATATGTGTGCACAATTTTATGTTGATATTATATTATTTACTGTATTGTATATTATTGTATTACTTTGTATACATGGTTTTCATCATTCTGCAAACCTTTATCTCCCCAACTTCCTTTACTGCTCCCCTTGACCCCTTCCTTTTCCCCAAAACCTCTGCCTCTGTTTCTCACAATTTCGCCTTTACTTTAGCCTTCAATTAATTGGTTTTGAGTTTCTGATATAAGAGAAACAGTGAGATACTTACATTTCAATGTGTGACTTATTTCAGTTACTATTATGATCTCAAGACCCATCTATCTTCTTGAAAATGACCTAATTTTGAAGTTTTATAATGAAAGAAGTGAAGAATGAAGGGCATCTCTAAGAATGGTGGGAAGGGTCTTGCAATTTAAATAAAGTGCTCAAACGTTGAGAGGGCAACATCTGACCAAAACATGAAGTGAGTGACTCAGGAGAGCCCACATCATCACCATGGAGAGGAATCTGTCTCCTGGCTCCTGGGGTGCAGTGGAAGAAGGACATCAGTAGTTCTCAAAGTGGGATTCTGGGGAGCTTATTAGCAACATAAACGCCAGGGTCTCACTCCACACACCGAAATGAAACTGCAGGGCTGAGGTGTGATGATCCACATTTTACCACAAACACTGAATTTTGAGAACAACTGATCTGCACAGATGCACCAATGGCCTTGTCATTTTCCGATAAATGTTTGACCAAAATAATGCCAACCAGAGACAGAGATTTAAGTTTAGGATTTTTTTTAACTATCAGTAAAGCAAAATCTTGTATTACAGGAGAGTGGGCAGAAATATGAATGCATCTATGTTGGAAGCCCATGAATAAACCCTGAAAATCTGAAAATAAAAGTGTCCCCCAGGTTCCAAGTCCAGTTATTGAATTTGGACACAGTGCTAAGGCTGACCCGGAAGGGTCTGGTCTGTGTTACTCCAGGAAAGCTACGCGTTCTTCAGACAACCCACATCATATTTTCTTTACTAGGAACACTCCTACATGATAAAACCAACCAAAACCAGATGAAAATATCAAGACAGACACGAAACAATGTCAACGTAGAAAGGTAGTGCAAATGATTTAATTTTTAAGTCACTGTTTTACTGCACTTAATGTAATAATGAATCAGAACAACAGCAATCAATGATGATGAAGAAATTAAGTTGAAGGTTGAGGGGCACCTTTATAATAAACAGGTCAGCCTAGGAATTTGGTTAGTCATAGCCCAGTTGAAAGTAGGATAAGCAGACATTTCATTCAACATGGTAAGAGGTGCATACAGCATCAGGTGTTCGTGCCCTCAAAAATGAGCCCAAAGTAGTGTGATGGAAAAATAAACGACACTATTTTGTTGCAGCAGAAATACACCAACGGCAGAAAATATGAAGTAATTAGTGCTATGTTGATCAACATAAATTGTTTTCATAAATTTCACACTGCTAACTGCATGATGGTAGGTAGGCATGGTTACAAACCAGGAAGAAAACTTATAAGGCCCCTAATAACAACATCTACAAATCTACACTTTATTACAAGAAAGGATTCAATATTGTCACAATAATAAAATTAAGGGTTTATATCACAGCGCAAGTCTTGTTTTTCAGCAAGATATCTGAAGACATCAGGTTCAGGTATGATATTCTTTCCTGAACCAGGATGAAATACATAAATGTGTTTCTATATGTCTCAACTGGATCAGAAACCATAAAGAATGTAGAAAATATCTCAGAGCAGAGAATCTCAATACAGAATCTGTGTCGGTTCCCTATACCATTGTAGTTTTACAGAGGTATTGACATGACATCACTTTGATGTTATAGTCTTCTGGGTTATCATTACCAGTCTTACCATTGTAAATAATAATGCTGGCAAGCTGGTATGAACCATCCTGAAACTACCTGTATTCACCATTGCAAAGAAACTCTGTTAATCAGTGTGCTTCATCACTTTATCAGGGTAAGTGGCTTGGATGAGGTTCAGCGATATAGTTTAGATTAATTCCAGGATGGTTGGAAGTTAACTTTCACAACATGCTAGGGCAGACCTAAGTTAAAAATATCCTTGCACATAACAGTTAACCAATTATCAGTTCAATTATTTAAATATAGGATGACCAAACTTGCATATATTTTTGTTAAGTTTTATAAGATAATATAACAGGATATAAAATGACAATTTTATAAAATTTATTCAATACAAGAATCAATGATGCCCACCCAAACAACACTAAGGACAGTATAAAAACAAATGAATGCCCAAGTGACCCTTGGGATAAACCAAGTAGTTTTTTAATGGTCAAGCTGACTGGATTCATAGACTCCTAGAGAGGCGATTGTTGATGTTTACATGATATTATTTTCATTTCTGATACAACGATCACCTGTCTATAATCCTACATTTGATCTAACTTTTCATTTGTGTCATTGATCCAGTTCTCTCTCATACATGCAGTGACAGAGCTATATTAATTTTCTTATCTTCTGGTTTATCAAATGCATACCTTGTTATTTAAAAAAGAAAGAAACTGTTATCGTTCCATCCTCAGAAAGTCTATTGATTCTACTTCTCCATCAAGTAGGTCCTTTTCTGCACATCCCTTACAGGAGACATCTAGAAAGAACTTGTCATACTTATTATTCCCTTTGCTGTCTCACTACTGTTGTATGTCATGTTCATTTCCATGGCCGGATAAGTACTGCTCAGTGTTTCTACTGTTCATCTCCATGCAGAGTAAGATGCCAGTGCCTTTATCTCTTAATTGGAATCAGGTAACATCCAAGTGTAGTTTTCCTCCTGCTTCCCAATTAGCTTCTCATCATTCTTCACTGCTAGTCCCTCTGCTTCCCCTAAATGACAGTAATGCCATGGCTTACAAATACTCTTGTTTGTGAACAATTCAGTTCATGAACAGAAGCATCTGGTAAACTCTGCATGAGATGATGAACACGAATGTGGCCGTCTTCCCCTCTTACATGTGGCTGTGGCTTCCTCTAGTTGAAGTCAGAGTTGCAAACGGACCGGTGCACACTTGCTGCGAAATCTCTCTGGGTGCCGTCCGGCGCATACCGTACAGCACAGTACAGAGCCAAAGAAAGTGCAGAACAGGTGTGGTGCTAAAAACGAAGTGCAGGGCGGTAACAAAGGCGACAAGAACATGCAGAGCCAGACTGGAAAGAAGGGGGTCTTGAAAAAACTAACCACTGAATTGAAGAAGGAAATTGTGGAAACGAATGAGTGTGGTATTTGTGTCGCTGGCCTGGTCTAGAGTTAAAAGATCAGGAAGTTGACAATAGGAACTGTTCTGAAGGATAAAGATGCCATGGAAGGAGCCGATCTGCCAAAGGAAGTTGCGATGCGAACCGAGGACACGAGTGCTGGAGGAGGTGGAAAGCCTCTGCTAGTGCACTCGAGTGAGAAACAGATGCAGCTGGGAGCGTTAGTAAAGCTGTGGTCTGGGAAAAGCCAGGAAATTGCACAGTTTTACTGCAGGAAACCCCTCGGCACACGCACCAGTGGGTGAGGTAAAAGCGGGTACAGGGTAGTTTTCAAACTTCTGCCCGAGGAGTGGCACCGAGGTTGACAGGACACGGCGGGGCTTCCACTTCCGACAAGGCCGCTGCAGGAGCCCACAGGGAAGGACTCACACAGGCCGGGGACCCGGGCTCAGCCGGGGCTCAGCCGCGATGGGGCAGCGCTCTCCGGGAAGACACCTGTGCCATGCAGGGGGCGGGCGCTGCTGGGTGCAGCCCGCGGAGGGCAGGCTGAAGCCTTTGCTGTGTTCAAACGAAGTGCCAACCTGAAGACTCAGCCTCCGCGGGCACCACTCCGGGCTCCTCGGCATTCAGGAGCAGCCTGCGAACGAGGCCAGGTGCCCGTCGTGGGGTGGGCCAAGGCGAAAGCTGGGGTCACAAGGTGGCTGCACAAGGTGTTCGCACCCAGCACTAAGAAATACCGTTCTGACAGCCCCCTGCCCAAAAGGTGCAGAGGAGCTTGCTGTGGACCATGAGGAGGAGACGACGGTGGAAGACCTCGCTGAGCTCCGGAGCGAGCAGCAGATGTGCTTGTTGGGGGCGGCCACCCAGCAGGAGGGAGATGGGAGGGGGGCATCCTGGGATAAAATCCACTATGGAAACCGAGATGAGTGCCAGGGTTCTCGGAGGAGCACCACCCCAGTGCAGCTGTAAAGCACAGTGTTGAATCTGGTGAACGATGACGCCGTCTCTCATTTCTGGAGCGTCATCCACTTCAGGAGAAAGCAAGTCATGTGAGGCAGATTTTTCATCAAAATTCACTCTGCAAGTAAGAGAGAAAGAGCACAAACCCCTGAAGGCCGTCTCCCCCACATCCTCGTGGAGGGGGCCCCTCCTCCCAGCAGTGACCTCCTCCCCACCCGCTTCCTGTCCTCTGGGCCAGAAGCCACCTCAAGCGAGGTGAGTGATCTCTCTTCACACTCTGCTGCACTTTGTTTTACATTTCTGTGGTTAAAACATTCACAGGGTTCTGAATGAATTAACCGGATTCACCTTGAGCCTCATGGAGAAGTGTGATTCACTTTGTGACCAGTTTGGTTCACAACCAGAGTTGCTGGTGAAGTTTGGGAAGAGAGGGGCTGGCGCCTCCCCTTAGTGGAAGCCTGGGCGTCATCCCCCTCACGTGCAGCCCCTCTGCTCATCTGTCTTTGATAAGCTTTGTGATGCATTTTGCAATTTGAGTAAATCTATGTTACTCGGTTAGTTTTGATGGCTCATTATCCTCTATTGTGTTGCACTGGCTCCAGAGTTCTGTTTGCTTCAGTATTTCTGGCACCTGGACAATGCCTGCATTAAGGTTGGCGCAAAATAAGACTCTGTCTTGAAGAAGGGAATGTTTCAACCACATGTCCTCCCAAGACTCTCAAGTCTTCTAAGGAGGTGCCACTCAGTAGGGGTTAGGGGGTTGGGACAAGCAAAGAAATGTGTGACTCGGACACGGACTGCAACACTCCAGAGCCTGTGAGCAGACAAAGATAATCGGCCACAGTTACGCTTCACACAGATTGGCCTCGCCCGCCCAGGCTGTGCGCAGCCACCTGAAGCGGGGTAAACCCGCACGGGTCACCGCCCGCAGTCCGCGGCCGCAGAGCAGCGAGCACGGGCCTCCTCCACCAGCCCCTGAGGTGGCGCGCGGCTCCTGCCCGAAGACGCCAGGCTCTAAAGTCACAATGTTACTCTCCCTTTTGTTTTCTATTGCTGTATAATGAACGAGCAGACAGCACATAATTTGTTTTTGATTCTACAATCAGGTCATATAGAACGATTCCCTGAATAAAAAGGTAACTGCATGGTGATTTCCACATGGACTTTTTATTCAATGGAGCACTACTCAGCCATAAAAAGGATAAACTTGAGATGTTTATAGATAAATGGATGCATCTTGAAACTGTATTTTAAGTGAAATAAGTTGGTCATGCATGTGTAAATATTGTGTTGTCTCTTTGGTGCAAGAAAATGAAAGTGTAAATAAGGATCAAAATATATAATAGATACTATGAAACAGGAAGAAATTGTTTAAAAGTTACAAGGAGCTAGGTAAGGGAGGGGGAAAGGAAAGAAGGGAAATGAAGAAAATGGAAAAAGAATACAAATGGAAACAAGGCTTTGCTAATAAGGAGAAGAGAGGCTGAAGGGAGGGAGGGGAGTGAAAAGCAAAAGAGGAATCCAGATAGGTCATGTAGTGGTACATGTGTCCTGTGATGCGTATGATCATATCTAAAATGCACCTTGTTTAAAAAAAAGATAACAGGAACAGATCAAAACATAGTATTTATTACAATAAACGTTAAAGGATCAGAATTTTTGATTTGAAATTTTGTCATATTTGACCATTTTAACTTAATTTAAAAAATCTTCGTTGTTTATCAAAGATATATATATGTATGAAAATTACTGAGATGGTTAAAGATGCATAAAATTCTAGCCAAAAATAACTAAGATAGACATGGGCATATTTTACAAAGCTAATTTTAAGCCAAAATAAATTTTAGGAATAAAAATATTAAAATATAACAAGATTAACAATTGTTTAATATTGAAAAGTTTTTGCTGTGTCTAAAATCGCACTTTTTGACACAAAGAGCGAAGTAAAATGTCAGATGATTTAGTCATACACAACGACTTAAAGAGTGGGCGACAGCATCTGTCTCCTGGACCACAACAACGCATGAGAAATCTGCAGACACTGTCTGAGGAGCGCTGTGCGCGGACTCCTCACCGTGTGGGGAGGCCCTGGCGCGCCCTCCCCTCCTGGCCTGCTCTCTAACCGTCCGAGTCCTGCGCCGGGCTCTGGCGCAGTGCCGGCCGGAGACCGCCGCGGGGATCCTCCTGCGTCCCCATCCGCAGCGTCTGCCCCGCGCCGCGTCCTCGCGAGTCCGCTGACAGCCTGTGGGCGGCGCAGGCGCGCGGGCGCGGGGAGGCGGCGGGCGCTCAGGCAGCGCTGGGGCGGCGCTGCGCTCCTGCTGCGCTCCTTGCCGTGGGCGTTTACCTGGTGCTGCTCCTAATCTACACACTGCCCGCTAAAGCACCTTCCTGCAGGAGTTAGCTCACAGTTGGGTGACACACCGCTGCAGTCCTTGTGAGTCAGAGTGGAAGCAAGCTCAGAAGAAAACACGAAGAGGAGTGACAGCGTTCACTGAAGTTCAGTTCCCGAGAGGCCTAAAACGAAGATCGAGATTTTAAAAGAGTGATTAATTAAAGCTTAAAAATCCACACCAAGGAAATAAAACATTTCATGGCGACAAAGTTTAAAAACCTGAAATAATATCAGACTTCATGGAGGCGACAAGTATATGAATTAGACCTCAAAAATATACCCATTGCTTATACTCAGAATTTATTAAAATTCAATATTTTCTTCTAATGGAAATATGCTTTTGTTACAAAATAATTAACAACTTTTAAATATTAAGCCAAATAAGTAAAACATGTCAGAATTTTTAAAATGATAAACAACTAAACAAGACAGGAAATTTTACTGCAATGCTTTTTTTTCCAGCAGTTAAACTCACCTCATTTTTAATTGTCTATTTTTAGAATCCAATTTTGTTACTTTGAAATTTTTTTATATATGAAAATTTTGAATTAATGTTACCAGTATGTACCTCTCTTATTTCTCATTATTTGCTTTGATGTAAAAGTAATTAATATACAGGGTCAAATGCTCAAACAGAAACTTACAAAGTAAAAGTAGAATCCTGCCCATCTTTCTAGTATATATATATTTGAAAATTCTATATACTTCCTTTCAGAAAAAGCTGCCAACTTTATTTTCATAAATAAGAGCACGTGAGACATGCAATATTTTATTTTTGATACAGGGTCTTTCTATGTTGTGGTACTTGTAGAATTTCTGGCTCAGGTGATCTTCCCTTAGCCTCCCAGGTGGTAGAATTATGAGCACACGGCACTGTCCCTGACCTACTTCATGTTGTACTTTCTTCTTGATAAAGCAGCCTTTCCTATCACCAAATGCAGAAATATGCATTATTTTTTATTCTTTAACTAGAGTAACTTTTTACTGAAGCATGAGATTATACAAAAAAGACGTGTTTAAGTTTTCCGATGAATTAACATTTTAAAACTTAACATGTTCAAAGGTTTCATCTGTTCCAGATTTTTTTCATATTTTTTCATACTGTTTTCACTAATCATCACCATCAGTGTATTAAAACTCATCATTCCCATTCCTCACAAATAATGAGTGTTTTTAGTGTTTTTCATTAAAGCGACTCTGGCAGTTCTGTGGAATCTATCATTTTTATTTCTCATTTGTTTTTCCCTAGTGACTAATGAGTTGGAACTTATCTCCACGGCTCTGGCCACGTGGACTGTCTCTTGTGAAGTTCTCGCTCCGGGGTATGTCAGGTTAGCTCTTCCATGGTGTGTGTGTGTGTGTGTGTGTGTGTGTGTCTGTATGTCTGTGTGTCTGTGTGTAAAATATTACTGTTTGAAAGAAGAATCTCTTTTTTGCAGTATGTTGCAATTATGTTCTTGTTGCCTGCTATGTGCCTGTTGAGGCTTCTGATGAACAGAAGTATTTAATTCTAACATAGTTTAAACTGTTAAACTGTTCCTCTAGGACAAGTTCCTTCCTGACCTGAAACTCAAACATATTCTTGTGATTCTGAGCAATCATCTAGAAATTTGATTATTTTTACTATTACATTTTAATCTACAGTGTGGAGTATAATTTTGAGTCACAATTTGGTATGAGTTCAGGGTAAATTCCTCTTTTCCTGGGCCACAGTATTTAATTATTTGTTAGCTCACAAATGTTTTATTTTTCCAAATGTGATGTTCCACTTTTTTAAATCTCTTGAGAGTTGATAATTAAAAAATTCATCTTTTAAAATAGTTTGTGTTCTAGTTTCTAGTTTTTTTCTGTAGAAGCAATGTGCAAAACAGTTATAGTGATAAGTGGTGTAAATGTATCATGATCTATTTTTCTCTTCTTTATTAATGGATTGTTGATTTTTTATTAGTTTCAATTACATAGACAATATTATCACGTTTGTAACTTTGTACACCAAAATGTATCTAACAGTACATGTATTTTATGTACTTTTTGATTTTGCACATTTTTGGAGGCATTTTGAAGTGCTGATTTCCATCCATCTAGAAATATTGTTAAACGCACGTGATAGCCAAATCTATGCATCCACGTGGTTGGGCTGCGGAGCCCAGCTTACACGAGAAGCACTAGTTTAGATAGTGTGTGACAGCATCTTGTTAGAAACTGTAGGAATGAAAAGGAATACTTCCTCTGTGTTGTAGCATAGAAATGCCTGAGTGTCCAGACTGTTCACATCCACGTGCCCTGTGGATTTTGCACTCAAAATCCTCTGGAATTACCGGAATCAATTTGTAGTTCCTTAAAGTTATTTTATAGGTTCACACACACAGAACACAGGACACATGCACCATTGATAATGTTTCTTCTATGAAAAACCCTGATATCTGTGTCTGAGAAGATCTGCATTAAATATGAAATAGCTTTCACAATTCTACAGAAGGAATGTAAAGTCCTGGCTAACACTGAATCAGAGTGAAACGACATTAAAGAGAAAAAATGAAGTAGAGAAAATTAAGAATTTTAAATTGATCTTGCTTGAGTTCTGTCTCCTGTTTTCCTCAGTACATACCAACTGGTTCAGTACTGTTCTTTAAATAGGAAACTTTTTAAATATCAGCAGGTTAGGATTCCACAGAAAGTATTATTAAAACAACTAATTAGGGCAGAAAGAAGTGTTCAGGAATGAGAGTAAAGACATCACAGAAATCTAATGCCATTCTAAGAAATTGAAAGATAATTTTAGAAGTGACTACAAAGATAACTTTAGATTTGACAATTTTAGAAGTTAAAG
This sequence comes from Dasyprocta punctata, assembly GCA_004363535.1. Lineage (NCBI taxonomy): Eukaryota > Metazoa > Chordata > Mammalia > Rodentia > Dasyproctidae > Dasyprocta > Dasyprocta punctata. Next base: position 11,958 of record RJWM01011894.1, read on the forward strand.
ATATTTGTAGAAGTGAGTATGCCTTGTCTGAAATGCCTGGGACCAGCAATGTTTATTTATTTAGGATTTTGGAATATTCATTTACACGTGAGCTATCATGAGAAAGAAACCCAAGATAAAATCAAAATTGTTTTATGATTCTTACACATTTTTTCATATAGCCTAAAGGCACTTCATAAAATACTTTCACTGTACCATATTTTGACTGGTATCTGTCAAAGGAAGGATGGTGTGCTGTTTCTAGCTTGTGAAATTATGTTAGTAAAGTGTTTTCATTCTGGAGGATTTTGGAGTTTGAATTTTGGGATTATAGATGGTCAGTCTGTGTCAGGCACTTTATGAAGGTGAAAGTAGGAAGATTATTTGCTGATCTGTTCTAATTTTGTGTCAATATTAGACTCTGGAAACATGCACTTGTATTTATCAATATGAAGCTTAAGTTCGCACATACAAAGCCAAACCACACTCCAAACCCAGGCAATCTCCTTCATATCTATCAACTGTATTGATTAACAAGAGAGAGAAAATACTGTCATCTTAAATGCAATTGGGAATAAAATCTTTCAAAGACAGGAAAATAATATGGTACATGCATGACTTAAGCATTATATTAAGAGAAAATATGAACTGATTAAAAACATGAACTTTTCAGAAAATATTTTAGGGTTTCCTTTTGAGACCAAGAGTCGGAAGCCTCCTGAAGTTTTCTGACTTTCTCCTTGTCTAAGTTAAGAGGCTGCCCAGTGAGGATGTAACACCTCAGGAAGTAGAGGGTGGCTGTCGCAGCAGCAAAGATGCCCAGTGTAGAGACAGCTTAAAGAAATAGGCCTGGCAATGCAGAGCAATGCACTTTCCTACCTAAAAGCATATTCCAGCCAGGTGAAAGAACAAACCAAGATTAGCAGGTGAGAAATATAAAATGTGCAGGAAAAAAATTGGCAATGAGCCTGTGTTTATACAGATATAAGCAATAATTTATAAATGTACATCATATGAGAAACAATGGAAAATAAAATGAACATGTACATTTAAAAAAATTCATTGCAGTAAAAACACTGCCATTAGTTCCCCTCTTTTGTGAGGGTCTTCAGTTGTGCTGTTAAAGTTGCCTCAATGTCCTGAATTTATTCAAAACGTTTACCTTTTATGATCATCTTGGCTTTGGGAAGAGCCACAAGTTGCATAGAATGAGAGCCAGTGAGTGAGACAGGTGAGGACACACACTCATGATTTTAGGAGCCTGCATGTGCATTCAATGGGACTCAGCACTATCAACTCTGTATTTTCGGTCACAGCACGAAAGAGGGCTTCCAGAACTGCTCCAGAAAGTGGCAAGAATGGTGCAGTAAGTGTGCTTGAGCTGAGGGGGAATACTTGGAGGGGGATTAATGGCAATGTGCCTTTCCTCTACTTTTTACAGCTTAAACGCTACCACATATGTCGATCACACCTTGTACTTATTTTCTCCTTTGTACCCACGCTGACCACAGAAATGAACCAGTCCAGGTTGTACTTCTAAATCACACACATAGGAGAATTTGACTAAATATTCAGCATTAGGAAACTTAGGGCAGTTCGTGGAGTGTTTTGTACAAAGATGAAATGGTCGGGCTTTCATTGCCCCCATATTTTCACGTCCCTTAATGAGAAATGATGTTAGAATGACGCCGGGTAAACTCTCCTTGGCCTTTAACTGCACCTCTGTTCATGCCAGGGCTTCTCTGCACACAGAGTTGGAGTGGAGCCCCTGCTGGAACTTCTGGGAGTTTCTATGTGGTGGTCAGCTGGCCACCAACAAGCCATACTCTTGGTGTCCGCGTCATCATAATGAGAATGCATCTTTCGTGTCCTCATCGATTTCCATAGTCACTCTGAGAAACCAAATTCTCATTATAGAGAACTGATCAGTTCTATCTGACTTAAAGGATAACCTGTGTTGAGAATTTTTATTGAATTAGTTAAATTTATTGATATATTTTAGGTATACAGAATGATCACATTCATCACAGGGAATTTGTATCTGTGCATGATATATCTTGATTCTGCTTTTTTCCCTATTCTCCTACCTTCCCTTCAACCTCTCCTCCCCTCCTTATTTACAAAGTTTTGTTTCCATTTTTTCTTTCTTTTCTCATTTTTTCTTTGCCTTCTTTCCCTTCCCCTTCTCCCCTCTCTACTTTCCCTTCTCATTTTCTTCCTATTTCACAGTATCTGGAAGCAAGCATTACCCTGATACAGAAACAAAAGAAGGACCCAACCAAGAAAGAGAACTACAGGTCAATCTCCCTAATGAACACAGATACTAAAATCCTCAAGAAGATTCTGGCAAACAGAATTTAGCAAATAATCAAGGTCGTATACCATGATCAAGCAAGTTTTATCCCAGGGATGGTTTAACATATGCAAATCAATAAATGAAATACACAATATCAACAGAACCAAAGACAAAAATCATATGATTATCTCAATAAATGAAGAAAAAGCATGTGACAAAATTCAACACCCATTCATAATAACTCTACATAAAATTATAATAGATGGTCTTTATCTCAATCTGATAAAAGCCATCTATCACAAACCAACAGCCAACATCATACTAAATGGAAAAAACCAAAAGCTTTCACTCTAAAATCAGGGATAAGACAAGGATGTCCACTATCACCACTACTATTCAATGTAGTTCTGGAAACATTAGTCCTAAGAATCTTACAAGAGAAAGAAGTAAAAGGAATAAAGATAGAAAAGGAAAAAATTAAATTATCATTATTCACAGATGACATGATACTCTACATAGAAGATCCCAAAAATTGTATGAAAAGACTTGTAGATTTAATGACCAGATTCAGAAGCTAAGGCAGCTACAAAGTCAACTGTCAAAAATCAATAGCATTCCTGCACACAAACAACAAACTCACTGAGAAATTAGAGAAAACATCCCTTTCATTCCTTTCAGCACAGAAAAAGTGAAATATTTAGAAATCAATCTGACAAAGGAAGTAAAAGATCCCTACATTGAAAACTACAGCACTTTGAAAAAGGAGTTTGAAGACGATATCAGAAAATGAAAATTTATCCCTTGCTTTTGGTTAGAAAGAACCAATATAAGGAGAATAGTCATACTCTCAAAACTGTTACACAGATTTAAAGTAATTCTGATCCAAATACCAATCGCATACCACACAGAATTAGAGAAAATAATCCTAACATTTATTTCCAACTAGAAGAGACTTAGAATAGCAAAATCAGTTCTGGGCAACAAAGGCAAGGTAGGAGGTATGACAATCCCTGAATTGAAAGTATACTATAAAGATACTGTGATAGAAATAGCATGATACTGGAAAAAAAATAAAGACTTGTGTTTAGATTTAAACAATTTATGCTGCAGGTTAATACTGACTGCTTAAAAAATTTATTTTTCACATATATGCACACTATACAAAATCAAAATATAATTTTATGATTGGGATTGATTTTAATAGTAGCATTTCAAATACTTTTTGTAACATCAAGTGAAATAATTTTAATAATTTTTATATACAACACAAATAACTTTCTATGTTAAACTCCAGAACCAAAGTGTCCATCTTGAAATCTGTGGAGAAAATGAATGTGTCTCATATTGCTTATTAAAATTGAAAAAGTTTCTTCTTGTTTTGAGTAATTAGGAAGAATAGGGTATCATATTTATATTTGGTAAATTTAAAGGTAAACAACCAATGGAATTTAAAATAGAATTTTTAAGTTAAAAGTAATCAGCATAAAAGTAAATACATTGGATTCACAAAGCAAATTGTGAGAAGTTCAAGTAATGTAAGATAGCTCTATACCAGCCATGATAATAAATGACTATAGGGTGATTTAAAACAATATTTAATGAAATACATGTTTCTCATATGAAAAACCATTAAGATAATGGGCAAAAAGGAGTTAGTGATTATAACTAGAAAAACATGCCAGAAAAATAAAATAAAATAAATAAATAAGAAGGGAAAAATTAGAAACACAAAAAGAGAATTCAAAGTGGAATAGCTCACATGGGAAAAATAGATAATTTTACAATAAGTAATAACTACAAACTAATAAGAAAGGAGGGCACTGTGTTCATGAACCATAGCTGTCCCCTGCAAAATCCAATAAATGTAAATTTTTAAAATCTTAACGTTAAAATGAGAATTGACAGAGTCAAATATATATTTTTAATTTGTATCTAATGTATCTTATATGTAACACCTTAAGAAATGGGGAAATTGATCTTCTGCAAATGGGGAGGGGACCGTGCGACAGAGAGAGTGCTAAATGAAAGGGGATGGGAAAAGAATTGAGATGTGTTACAAACATACGCCAGACCCCCGACCCCACAAGGACTGTAACCATGTGTGCTAAGCATGCTGATAAATGGTAAAGACTGACCAGAAGAGTGGCGGTCACATTGAATTGTGAAGAAAGAGATGACGGTAAGAAACACTTCTTGAGATGTAGAGGTGGGATGTTGTCAGAGGGTGCCAGGCCCCAGCAAGGCTCACCTGAGGTTAATGATGCTGACTTACAATGAGTTCAGACAGCGGGGTTCACTATTTTTCTCCAAAAACAGATGGAGGATTTCTAGACTGGTAATTCTCTAAGTGGTTTTATGAGAAAAATAGATTATGTCGACTGCTGAGGATGCTTGGAGAGAGTGACGAGGCTAAGCCAGGCCTAATCCAGACATGGGAACAGGCTGGCGTGAGGGTCAGATCAGCAGGCTGTCAGTTCTCGTGGGGCCAAATGACACAGCAGTGGAGGTGCTGCGATAATCGCTGAGTTCTGCAGAGATGGCATCGAGAAAACCAAAGGCAACCAATATGCGTGTTGTAAGATGATCATGAAGAAAAATGAGGAAATAAGATGCTTAGAGTATGAGAAAATAACTCCTACTTGGTTACCCTTAACATCAAAATTTGTGTTCCATGATGAACATCTTGAGACTATGTCTATTTTTGAAATTTTTATTAGTTTAAGTAAGATTCTGTTATTTCTTGTATCTGGATGTCCCCCCAAAGCCTAATGCACTCTTAGGTGCAGTAGGATGGTTGGATTCAGGGGTTGTGAACATGGATTAAAGGACAGGTGATCACTGTGAGCCCACCGATTGGTTCAGCATAGTTCTGGGTGTGGATAACAGAAAGGCCTACCCGGGGTGCAGGTGGCACCAACCAATCGGCTTGCAGCCTGAATGGGGCAATAGGAAAGGGAAGGCTCGCTGCTGACACTGCTTCCCGCCTACCCTGCCATGGGCTGATTCTCCTCTGCAATGCCCCTCTGCCCTGCTGCGCTGCTTGGAGCCAGCGGGCTATGACCTGAAACCTCTACAAACTGTGCGCTAAAATAAACCTTTTCTCCTTTAACTTGGGTGTTAGGTGTTTTGTCCCAACAATGAGAAATAAATAAGACCAATTCTATCCATTTCATATTTCTATTTAAATATATTTATGATCATGAAGATATATAGTTTTAAAGCATTCCGTTTTAAGTATATACCAACTGCTAAAAACCTAAGAATGAAAAGAAAACATTTTTGTTTTTATTTTAAAAAGTACAACTTTTATATTTGGAAGAGTGGGGTTTTACCTATGAATCTGCAAGTACAATAAAATACAAGGAAACTGGCCGTTTCAGAGCACAATTAAAGCAATTAGAGTTCAAACCCTTGAACAATAGGAACCAGATGCATGGAGCAAATCAGGAGCTCAAAGGAGCAGCGCAGGTGAGAGTCCAGTGTGTTTTTAGAGATCAGTTGTCTCTCCTTCAAGCTGTCTTTTTTTTTTATCAAGGGCTGAGCTAATGAAAAACAGCTTTTGCTGTATTAATATATTCAGGAAAGTGTCACTTCCCTGGCTGTATAATTCCTGCCCTTTTGCTTCTTCTGCCATTTTCCTAATTCAAACTCACAACCTCGCACCTGCCAGGGCAGGCGCTTAAGCCGCTGAGCCAAACTCCTGGCCCTGGTTTTTTGAGGCAGGGTCGCACTATGTAGCTCAGGCCGGCCTTGTGCTCGCGTTGTAGCCCAAGTCAGCCTCGAACTCACAACGCTCCGCCTACCTCAGCCTCCCGAGTGCTGGGATTAAAGGCGTGCGCCACCACGCCCGGCTCCATTTTCCTAATTTGACAAGATTTGTGGTTAAACTGTTGGATCCTGTGTGATATTCCTCACATGATAAGCTGTCCTGGTGTCAAACTGATAACTGTCTTCTTGGAGATGATGTACAGATTGCAGTGTGTACACTTTACTATGTAAAGTTTAAATCTTACTGCTCGTTTGTCAGAAATTACTCCCTATTTTATGGTTCTGACTATGATTTCCAATGATAAGAAATATCAAAGGTCTGTCTTTGTTTAAAATTATAATATCATATTAATTCAAGTAAGAGACTTTATATGCATGCACTGTATACGATGAATATTAGTAAGCCAGGGTCTGCTTCTTCATTTTTGTTTGAATGAAGGCTGGGTGGCTGACGAACACTGAGACTAGGTAGTTGATGACTCAGGCTAGGTACTTGAGGGAAAGAGACTCATTAGCTAACAGTTCTGGAAATTCAAGAACGCGGTGTCGAACAGCATGGCTGTGGCGAGGCCCAGAGCCTGGATCCTGATGTGGTGAATGGCTCTGTGGGACAAGGGCCTGGCAGAGAAGGGGAACACAGGTGATGGCAGGAAGCCAGAGGAAGGCGGGCCAGGCTTGAGTTTCTGTAGCAAATCGTCCTCTCTGGAGCTGACTGGGCCTGTTGAGAAGGCATCAGTCCATGCTGAGGGAGGCACCAGCCCGGCTGGTGATGCCCCGTGCACGGCCCCAGTGCTCCAGTGGGTAAATGATTTGGGAGCTTACAGTAATGTGAACGCGGGCTGCAGATAAGAGAGTCACGTGAAAACTATGTCTTTCAGTGCGCAGTGCTTTCTACTTTGGGTCACTGTGGTGGAGTGGCAGCGTCACACTCAGCAGCTCACGGGTGTAGGTCCCTGTGGGGTGTGTGCACACACACAACGCGTTCTGTGTGAGACTGAGATTGTGCGGTGTAGCTCACACTTCTCCATAATCGCAAATATGCACAATGCGAAACCCCAAAGATACAGTGGAACGTGATAACCAAGGTTACTCCACAAACTCAACTCAGGAAAACAATGCAACCCTGCTTTTCCTGGGGACGAAAGTTTCACTGAAGAAATAAAAGCAACAGGCCTCTGTCAGACTTGCAGTTAAAATGCTGTGTTGTTTGTACAGCTCAATTTAAAGAGACATAACGTAACAGTGTATGCTGAGCATAATGTTCCCTTTTTTAAAAAAATGTTTGCACTTTTGATATGTTTACAGTATATAATGATCACATTCATGATGGGGAGTTGCACAATACCTGTGTATAACGCGTCTTCATTTGTTTTCTGTCCCCCTCCCCTTCTTCCTTCCCCAACCTGTTCCGCCCGTGCCATTTATAAAAGCTCCATTTCTGTTTGCTTTCTTCAATTACTTTTTAAATCTTGTTTCTCTTCCATCCTTTCCCGCTCCTTCCATCTCAAGCTCTTTCCATTTGAGCAAGTTCTTCCTACTTTCAAACCTGTGTCCTCCGATTTGCTCCTTATTTATACTTTGAATTTCTCATACAAGAGAACAAGTCAATATTTAAACTTGTGTGTCTGACTTATTTACCTTAAGATTATGGTCTTGTGGTCCATCCATTTACCTAAAAAATCCCTCTTTTGCCCTTTTTTTTTTCCCCTTCTTGATGGCAGAGCAGTACTTCAATGGGCATAAACAGCACATTTTCTTTATCCACTCATCTGTTCATGAGCATCAGGGCTGTCTCTAGTACTTTGTTACTGTAATTGTGCTGCCATAAACATGACTAAGCATACACCACTGTGGAGTTACGATTTTAACTCTTTTGGGAAGATGCCTAGAGGGAGAATAGTGACATTAAAAGGAGCCTCTAGTTTTAGCTTTTTGAGGAATCTGCATACAGATTCCCATAGTGTAGCGATTTATACTCCCTCCAACAATGGAGTTCCTCTTCTGTCAGCTTCGCCAGCGTGTGTTTTTGGTTGATTTCTTAATGACAGCCATTCTTTCTGGAGTGAGCTAGAATCTCAGCGTTTTAACTTATATTTCTTGAATGGTCACTGATGTTGAGCATTTTCTCACATAGTTCATGGCCATTGTACTTCATCTGAGAAGTGTCCATTTACGTCAGATGCACATTTTTGATTGGGTCTTTAAATTTGGGAGTCTAATTTTTTGAATTCCTTATGTATTCTAGCTATTAATGCTCTGTCTGAGGTGTAGCTGGCAAAAAAATTTCCCACTCTGTAGGTTGTCTCTTCACTCTGTTGGTGATTTCCTTCACTGTGCAGAACCTTTCTAATTTGGTATACACTCACTTGCTGATTCTTTGTAATATTATGCCACTGAGGTTTTGCTCTTAAAGTCTTTGCCTATGTCTATGTCTTCAAGATTTGTACCTGTTCTTCCTCCCAGCAGATTGTTTCTGTTTCAATATTTACATCCTTGATCCATTTTCATTTTACTTTAGTGCATGATGAGAGGTGCGGGTCCAAGTTTAATCTTTGGCATGAACAAGTCAATTTTCCCAGCGCCATTTGTTAAAGAGGTTATCTTTCTTCCAGTGAAGGTGTTTGCTCCATGTGGAAGATACAGTACCTAAGTGTGCCTGGAGTTATTTCTACATCTTCCATTTGTTTCATTCATCCACGTCTGAGTTTTCCAATACCATGCTGTTTTTATCACAGTAGCTTTATAGTATAACTTGAAGCCTGGATTATGAGGTCCCCTGCCTTTTGCATGTTGCCCAGAGTTGCTTTTGCTATTCTAGGCCTTTTCTGATTTCACATGAACTTTAAGATTGCTTTTCTCTACTTCTGTGAAGAATGCTATCAGTGTTTTGATAGTGATTGCTTTAAATCTATACAACAGTTTGGAAGAATGGGCATGTTTATTATGTTCGTTCTGTTCATCTAAGAATAAAGTGTATCTATCCATTTTCTGATATCTTCTTCAATCTTCCTTTTCAGAGTACTAGAATTTTTATTGTAGCAATATTTCCCTTCCTTGGTTAGGTTAATTTCTAAATATTTCATTTCTTTGATGCTATTGTGAAAGGTATTATTTCCTTAATTTCTCTCCCAGTGAGTTTGCTATTGATATATATGGATAATATTGATTTTTGAGGGTTGACTTTGTACTTGGCTATGCTACCAAATTTGGTTATTAATTCTGAGTTGTTTGGTGGAAATTTTGAGTTCCTGTATGGAGACAATCTTGTCATCTGCAAATATTGATGATTTAACTTCTTCCTTTCCTAACCTATTCCTCCTATGTCATTCTCTTGTCTAATGGCTGTGCATAATGTTTTGAGAACAACATTGTGCAACAGTGGTGACAGTGGTTGCTATGGTTTGTGTTCTTATGGCCCCACCAGGCCTCACGTAATCATGGACACATCTGAGTCTGGCATTCGTGATTGGTTTGTTGTCTAGCGCTGGGATTGGTGGTGTGAGTGCTGCACTCACCCAGGGATGGAGCTGGCATATGGTGTAAGAGTAGGAAAAAGGCGTGTTTTGCATTTTACTGTTTTGCAGCTGCCGTGAAGTGCTGACACCCCTACCATGCCACCCTGCCTTACAGCCAGCTCAGTATGGACTGAAACCTTCAAAAATCTGTAAGAAATTAACATTTCCATCCCTAATTTTGAGTGTAAGGTATTCTGTCTCAACAATGAGAGAAAAGAAACCAAGACAGAATTTGGTACCAGGAGTAGGGTCATTGCTGTGACTAAACCTGACCATGTGGTTCAAGAGCCTTTGGAAATAGCTTGTAGAAAGAATTTGGAAAGGGTTGGAGGTGTTGTCTGGATACATAGAGCTGGAACAGCTTAGGCTGTTCTGTAGGGGAGATTCTGATTAGAGCTCAGAAGACCAGAAGGCTGATAGAATGTCTGCCAGCTCAGGAGGTTTCTGCTCGGAAGAAGGACTACGTTGGTTGTTGGACTTCACATGATGTTTATTACAACTTGGCAGAAAGTTTATCTGCACTTTGCTCGTGTCCAGAGACTGTACCTGAGAGTGAGATTAAGGGCAATAGACTGATTAACCTGGCAAAGAAAATCTCAAGGCAGTCAAATGTTGAGGCAGTGGCATGGCTATTGTTGAGGGCTTTTAGCCAGATTTACATTGTGAATCAAGAGCAAAGAGCCCAGCATGGTGATTTAAAACATTGTGAGTTTGGCCAGAGAGCTGTGGACTGTAAAGATAGAGCTGAGACCTCAATTACTGAGAAAGAACAAAGAAATAAAAATGACGGCCTGGGGGCATTCTGGCGAACTGCAGACACGGGAGGGCACAGGAGGTTCCAAAATGGCGGTGGCCACACAAGATTCCAAAATGGTGGCAGTATAGAGAATCTGTTCCTCACAATCAGGTGCAGAGGGCTCATCATCCAGGAACTCGATCCCTACAGCCAAGAGAGAGGAAAGCCTGGCTATTACTCCAGCTGGCAGCAGACATTGATGGCAGACATAGATGGCATCCATGTGGCACTGGTTTTAAGTGCAAAGAAAATGCACAAGTTCTGAGGTTAAGGCAGCTTCTACCCCGATTTCAGAGAGTCTGGGAGGCCAGGAAGTATGCCCTTGAGAGGGCAATATGTAAAGATGTAAGGGTGAAGCCAAAAGTGCAGTGAAAACCCCAGAAGTTTGGAAAAGCCAGGAACATGAATCATCCAGGGAAAGTTATAAAGGCCAAGCAGTGTGGGCTTAGGAGAAAAGCTGCAGGAACTGGAGCCCCTGGAAGTGCCGTGGGGGTGGAGTCCCTCAAGTCTGTTGGGGCTTGCAACTAGATTGCTTCAAATGCTGAGCATGGAACTCCAGGACTTAATGTTTGCCCTGCTGGATTTTGGACTTCCTTTCATCCCATTCCTTTGTATCCCCCTGTTTGTACCCTTTGGAATGGTAATGTTTATCTTGTGCCATTGTATGTTGGAAGTGTTTAACCTCATTTTCATTTGTACATGGGCTCATCTCATTTGTACATAGCTAAGGGTTTGCCATAAATCTTGGAGGAGACTTGAGACTTGGACGTTTCAGCAATGCTGAGACTGTTAGGACTTTGACAACTCTTGGAGATGGACTGAATGTCTTTTGTGTAAAGGATGTACATGAGTCTTTGGGGGACCAGGGGTGGAATGCTATGGCTTGTGTTCCTATGGCCTTGCCTCAAGCCTTATGTAATCATGGACACAGCTGAGTCTAGCATTTGTGACTGGTTTGTGGTTTGGCACAGGGATTGTGGTGTGAGTGCTGCAGTCACCCAGTGGTGGAGCTGGCATATGCTGTAAGTGCAGGAAGAAGGTGTGTCTTCTCTCTTTTGTGTGATTCATATTTTGCTGTTTTGTGCCCATCATGAATGACTGCTCTACCATGCCATGCTGCCTTGCAGTCAGCTGAATACAAACAGAAACCTTCGAAAAACTGTAAGAATAAACCTTTCCTTCTGTCAGGTATTCTGTCTCAATAATGAGAGAAAAGTGACCAAGTGGACATCCTTGTCTGGATCCTGATGCCAGAGTGCAAGCTTCCTTCCTTTTTCCATTTAATATCATATGATAATATGATGCATGCTTGATGCTTTCTCTTGGATAGCTTTTATCAGACTGAGCTAAAGAACTTCTATTCATTGTTCTTTAGGGTTTTTATCATGAAGCAATATTGAATTTCACCAATGCACTTCTGTATCTGTTGAAATGGTCATGTGGTTTTTGCCCTTGCTTCTGTTAATGTGGTGTTCTGCAAGTCCCCAGTGTATGAACATTTGAGTTGTCAACTTTTACAGGTGTACAGTGCAAGATTCACAAATGCACTGTAAGAGACTTACTTTGTTAGATTATAAACAGATCCAACTGACAAATGTTCTCTTGGAGTGGAACTCATCCTAAACTGGGGACCTCCTGCATTACATATATTGATTTGTACATGTTGAATGGTCTGTGCATTCCTGGAATAAATCCTGGATCACAATGTATAATTTTTTGATAGTTTCTGCATTCTCTGCCAGTATCTTTTAAAGATTTTCGTATCTATGTTTACTAAAGATATCGTCCTGCAGTTCTCTTTTTTGGTTGGGTCCTTTTCTGATTTTGGTATCAGGGTAATGCTTGCTTCCAGGAATAACTTTAGGAGTGTTACTTCGCTTTGAATTTTATTAATGAGTGAAAGAATTACTGGCATTAGATCCTCTCTAAAGTTCTAGTGGATTTCAGCAGACTCTGGGGACCTGGGCTTTTCTTAGTTCTAGTTTCTTATTACTTCTTTAATTTCCCTGACTGATGTAGGGTTATTTTGTATCTTCTTGGTTCGGCTTTTGTAATCATATGTATCTAGGAATGTATGCATTTTTTCTGAACTTTCTACTTTATTAGAATACAGGTTCTCAAAATAGTCACTGATGATCTACTGAATTTCTTAGAATCTATTGTGATTTCACTATTTTCATTTATAATTGCTTTGATTTTGGTTTTATTCACTCCTTGTTTTGATAAGATCAGCTAGGTGTTTATGTTATTTAATTTTTTAAAAGAAATGACTCAATTTATTGATTCTTTGTATTGTTTTCTAGTCACAATTGCATGAATTTGTGCTCTGATTTTTATAATTTCTTTCCTTATACTTACTTTGGGTTTTGACTTTTGTTGTTTTCCTAGAATCTTGGTATTTGTCATTTGAATATTTATTTGAGCTTGCTGTTTTTTCTGATATGAGAATTCACTGCTATAATTTTCTTTCTTAGGACTGCTTGCATTGCACCTAATAGGTTCCAGTATGTCATACTCAGATTATTATTTGATTGTGGGAGCTGTCTAATTTCTTCTTTAATTTTATCTGTGAGTCTTTGATTATTCAAGAGTATATTTTTAAATTTCTTGGTGTTTACATAGTTTCTGTGGTTTCTTTTGCCATTGGTTTCTAGTTTTATTACACTGTGATCTGATAATATGCACGGGAGGGTTTTGACTCTTTTGCATTTATGTAAGCTTGTTCTATGGCCTAGCATATAGTACATTTTGGAGAAAATTGCTTCTGTAGCTAAGAAGAATGTGTATTCTCTGTTGTGTGGAATACTCTGTAAATATCGATTAAGTGTTTTTGTTCAAAGGTTTGGTTCAATTCTATCTTTTGTTGATTTTTGGTCTAGTTGATCTGTCTATTTGTGACAGTGGGTTATTGAGGTTCCCCACTGCAGTTCTATTGGAACTTAATCTGATTTTTCATGCCCATTATTGTTTTATGAAACTGAGTGCACTAGTATTAATGCATATAAATTTATCATTGTTATTTCTTCCTGTTTAATTATTTCCTTAACCAGTTTGTAGTGAAGGTCTTTGTCTCTTCCAATCATTCTTGGTTTGAAATCCATTTTGTCCCTAACCAGAATAGCTACTCCTGCTTTTTTCAAGTTCTGTTACATGGAGTATTGTTTTCCATCATTTGATTTTCATTCCATGAATTTCTTTTGTGGGTTAAATGTGTCTGTTTTATGCAGTATATTGGTGGATCTTATTTCTTGATCCATTCTGCTAATCTGTGTCTTTTGATTGGTGAACTGAGAGCATTCACATTGGTAGTTTTAACTGACAGGTATTAAAATGTCCTTGTCATTATAGTATTTTCCTGCTGTTGGTTTCCCTTCCTTACCTTTTATTTCATTGCTTTTCTTGCCTGATGGATTTATTTTATTAAGCATTTGTCATTGTTATCTTTGTCTCCTTCAGAATTTTATGGAGTGCTGGTCTATCCTTACATTGGTTGATTACATTGCCTGTAATTTCAGTAGAGTTTCTAATTTCTTGGATTTCCATTTGAGGCTGTTTAATGTATTCCAGTTCTTTTTTATGTTGCACATTCATGCTTTGCATGTCTTTCTTTAGCTCTTCTAAGTTTTTATCTTCTCTAGACTTATTGATCATTTGTTTTATTTATCTTTAATTATCTCTGCAGTTACCTCTGCTTCGAGTTCCCAAACATCTCATTGCAGTTTTCTTACCTTCAGTGTTGTCATTTCAGTTATTCTGGCTGTGTGGGTTCTGAGTTCTTCCTTGATTCCTCCTGGGATTTTTGGGAGGGGAAGTTGGGAGTTTTGGAGACACTTTGCTTCTGTTTTCTCATTTTCTATTTTGTTTTTTGTTTGTTTCCTGTGCTGAGGCTTGCAGAGTGCTTATGGTGGGTAGCTTTACTGAGACCTCTGGCCTCGAGACCTCTGAGGCAATGTCTGTTTTCCAGAGATGTCGGTGGAGTCCTTATCACCAGCTGAAGACTTCCGAGCCCGTTCTTCACTATCTGCATTTCTGAAGCACTCTGTTCTTCTGAGGTGTGCCTACGTGCCACTCATTAAGACTGACTTGCAGCATTCTAGGGCTTCTCTAGCCAGCATCTTCAAACTTTTCCAAACTCCTCCACTGCACTACTCTAAAAGCTCCTGGTCAGGAACAGTCATAGAAAAGCCCAACTTCCCTGGTACCAAACTTTTTTTCCAGTTACTTTCCTGTTTCTGAGCTACAATGCCTGACACTTGCAATTTAAAGGAGGGAAAGTTTATTCTGGCTCAGAGTTTCAGTCCATTGTTGTTTGGCTTCAAGGCAAGGACAGGATGAGCATGGGTCGTGGTGGGAGAAAGTCGCTCAGCCTGTGGCAGCCAGGAAGCAGAGAGAGAGGGGAGGAGTCAGGGGCCAGCTCACATCTTCCCAGGTCGTGCTTCTGTGGTTCCTCTGCAACCAGGCCTCGCCTCTGAGCAGCCAGTCAGCTATCGCTCTCTCGTGCTCCCGTCAGCGCACACATGCAGGACGGTCTGGGGGACGTTTCAGAGCCAGGCAAAGCAGTGCGCTGGTCTCCTCTTTGCACTTTTACGTACACCAAGCACTTCTACACATCTTTAACTGGACACTTTTATATAAGAACTTACCCACTGTGCATGCAGCACTGAGACATAAGCTTGCATGTGTAGTAATGAGTGTTACCTAATATATCTTCTAAATATAACCATTTTCACCTTGAAACATTTCCTCTGTACTTCCTTCTCCCTGCCCTCCACCTGCAGAAAAGTACGGGCATATGTAATGGTATGTAAATCAGTTGAAGAAATTCTTATCCAACATTTTTTACAGAGGACAAATTTTCCTATGAACTTCAACAAAAATTGTACAATATATGCTAATTATATTAGCACTTTGTTATATAATGCATACTCTTTAACAGTGAAACTAGATATTGAAAAATTTGGGTAGACTTGCCCATTATGTACAGAGCAACACAAAACCCAAAAAACATACAGAAAATTGGTGTCTGAAACCATCCTGGCACCAATGTACTAACGTATCACCTTCTGTCATTGCTTCCCTCCAACCTCCTCCACACAACCAGAGAAGAGCTGATGTACTACATTGTTCACAGATGTGGCTCAACAATTCCTTTCCCAAAAGATAATATTTCATATAAATTTGGCAAATAAGTATTTATAAATTGATATATTGATACCTATGCATTTGACATATCCCAACCACTTCCAAACATCTAGGAAAGATACAATATTTCAAGTTAGGACTCAATTTGTCTACTCCTTATAGAGCATTCTTGAGTAGACTGCACACTTGTAACTATAGTTGTGATTTGAAAGTGTTGTCAATACTTGAGCATTCCGGCTTGAAGCCTTCTCTTCTCCATCATCCCCATGGGGTATGATTCTCTAATTTTAGGGGGATGATCTTTTCTAGGAATTTATTCCACAAGTAAAAAGGTTATTATTCAATAGCTCTACTTTTGTTGTAATCTGGCAACCTCTTTAACATCCAAAAATCCTTGATGTAAATTAGGACTCACTAGTCCTTTGCAGAGTAACTCGACACATAGACCCAGAGTCCAAGCACCTTGGGAGGCTGAATCTGGTGGACAGTAAGACATAGACCGCCTGCACAGTGTGGTGACAGACCCTGTCTCAAAACATAATGAAGAAATTACTATACTAAAGGGCTTGGGTGCAGCTCAGTGTGAAAACCCTAGGTTAAATCCCCAGTTCTACAAAAGCTAAAGACAAAAACCACAAGTTAAAAAGTGGATAAAGAATCAACCTGTAAGATACAATAGTATTCTGAGAAAAAGTGCTAAATCTCCTGTTCTTTCCTTTTTGAAAGCAATATTCGATTAAGAAGATATCTTTACTTATTAAAATCTCTCTACTTTGACTCTCTGCAAATTTCCAATTTTCTACTGGTGCTGTATATTTTTTAAAAAGTTAAAAGTTAAATATAAACGAGACAAAAGCTGAGAAAAACATTACTGTTTATCTAAAACATACGCATGCACACGCACACAAACACACGCACCTTCAGCTGCAATGTGGGAGGTGAATTAAATACCCTTGGACAAAGAGCATTCTTTCCTTATCACTTTTGTATCTCACCTCAGGCAGAAAATAAATTCTGCGTTTCTTTCCTTTGGTGGCTCTCAGGTAAAAAGAAGTTTAATAGAAACATCTAAAGGTAATTGTCTTCAGCAGTACTGAAAATAAAAGAGACAATGAAAATAATCCTCTTAAGAAGCAGGACAGGGTGTAACCTCAGGTAAAATTGGGTTTTCGAGGTGAATGACATGCAGTGTTACAGAAAAGAAACATCTAAAAAATACAGTAACACGTACTGAATCATTGGTTACTCTGGGCTAGTGAGGGCCCAGTGCGCTAAATTATAAATGAGATGGCAGACATTTCTGGGGTGAAGGAAGGGAACCTTTTCATTATTGTGCTGCTAATGTAGTTATCAGTGCTTGTCCAAATGGGTGTGTATAATGCCATACACATTACACCTCCATAAATTTGATTAACATTGAACTACCAAAAAACGGAAAGATTACGTGTAAAATAATAGGCAAAAACTGTGTAGCACTATAGTATTTGGAAAGGCCCGTGAAAAACAAATGGTAGCTAGGAAGCTGTGAACTGAGACTTGCCACAGAATGGAAAAAATGTGTAAAACGTGGAGTCACCTTGAACACAACTCACAAGGTCAGTGCCACCATTAGGAGGTGGCTTCTTAACACTCGGGGGACCCCCTGGTTCCTGCAGAGACAGGAAGCTGTGAAAATAAGGGGACGGCTTGGAGATACGGAAGTGTCTGAGTCACTTACTTTGTCTCTGAGACACTCAGTGCCTGACAACTTAAAGAAAGAGAGGTTTATTTTGGGTCTCAGATTTAGAAGTTTCAGTCCATCGTCTGGAGGCTCCAAACAGGAAATGGCCCGGTGGGAGGAAATACCGTAGGGTCCAGCAGTGGTGGACAGGAAGCGGAGACAGGAGGGAAACAAGCTAGCAAAGGAGATGCAGCTTCCAGGTCATGCCCCAGCCAGCCGCTCTGACCAGGGGCGCCCCTGCCAGCAGATCGCTTACGGAGCCCAGCCACAGCCCAGTCACCTTCCCCAGCCTCACCTCTGTGTGCTGAGGCCTTTGGGGTGACCCAGGCCCAAGCCGCCATCTAGGGACAGAGCGGGAAGTCCTCACATTGGCGTCTAACCCAGAGAGAGGAAATGGAGCAGATTGGTAGACACAAAGTGTCTGAGAACATAATTAAAATCTTTCCTGAAGTGATTGAATACATAAATTTGCAGGCTCACAAAGCACATTTTAAAATGTACAGAGTAGCTACAAAGATAAGCACATCTAAAGGCGCGGTAGGAAAACTAAAAAACTCAACTCAGGGGAGGTATTTTAAAGTACCCAGAGAAAAATGGAGGTTCCCTTCCATGAGTGGCAGCGATGATTAAATTGATCAGGTTTCTTAGCAATTAAGCCTCAGGACATAGCTCTGTATTTAGAATAATGAGGGAGCATCCTTGTCAATCAAGATCTGGCTATATAGCGAAATGTGTTTTGAAAACAAAGTAAAAATAAGTTTTCAAATACAAAAACCTGAGTTTATCTCTGTTAAACTGATACAATTGTCTCAGGAAGTTTAAATATCAGCAAAGGGAGACTATGAATTAAAAAAATGAGAATAATACATCTTTCAAATATTTTGAGAAACAATAAAGTAAAACATTCAAGATATAGATGATAAATCAATACAAATGCAGTACAAAAGAAAACCAAAATATAAGAAGCCCCCATGTGTCTGACTGTAATCATGGTAAATGTGGAGTTTATATATAATTTAGAGGAAGAAACAGATTGGATTTCAAAACTCCAGTCATCCCCCAAAAAGAACCCCCATTTAACACATAGTATGTGTAAATATGTAAATGAAAGGATGAAAAAATATCAGGCAATGACCAATCAAAGGAAAGCTTACACAGCTTAGTAAACAAACCTTAAGATAAACATGTTAGGGGTAAAAGATCATTTTATAATGCTAAAAATTTTAATTTATCAATGTTACAGAAATTGTAGGTTTGGAACACCACACAAATAAGGGGAAAACTGAGGGATTTGATCTTAAAATTACAAATTGGAACATATTTTTTTTGGAATTTAAAGCATCTCATAGAAGAAAACATTATGAATGTTTAATAAGTTTTAAAATGAAATTTAAAAACTTCATTCTTAGACATTGCTCATATGCCTTTCACTACAAAAATTAGAAATTAAATTTTTTTCTCAAATAATGTGAACTATTCAAATGTTGATTGTTTATCACAATATAATACAAATTTTTACAAAATGGTAACACACATCCTTTGATTACAGTGAAATACAGTTGAGGTCAACAAGATTATTATGCAAAACACTTAAACATTTAAAATCTAACATCACATTTGTAAAACTCATCAATTAAGATGGAAAATGTAGCGAATAAATTAAAATATTTAGAAATAGATATTGAAGAAGTACTTACAGATATTATTAGTTTTAAGTGCTTATTTTAGCAAAGAAGAAAAGCTAAAAACAGTGAGGATACTTTGTCATTTAAAATTTGCAAAATAAAAGAACATTGGTGATGGTAAAATTGGATAAAATGTTAATGAAATAGAAGAAAGTTATAATAAAGATGATCTACAAAGCTAAAATTCGATTCTCAAAAAAGCTGGAAAAAATGAATGTTTGCCAGTGTTGCCCAAAAACGAAAGGAGACAGAATAAATGCTAGCAACAGAAAAGCTGGAGTGATGGCAGCCGTAGTGACGCTTCCACGCATGCGTACATGCAAATGTATTTACAGCATCGTCAAAACGGATACATTTAAGATAAATTAACCTTCAAATATGCAGTCTTAGTTGGGCGTGGTGGCTCGCGCCTTTAATCTCAGCACTCGGGAGGCTGAGGCTGGAGGAGCGTTGTGAGTTTGAGACCAGCCTGGGTTACAAAGTGAGTTCAAGGCCAACCTGAACTGCACAGTGAGACCTGTCCCAAAAAATAGTGCCAGGGATTTAGCTCAGTGGCCTAAGAGCCTGCCTGGCAAGTGCGAGGTTGTGAGTTCGATTCCTGGTACGAAAAAAAAAAAAAAAAGAAAAGAAAAGAAAAGAAAAAAGGTAGTCTTGAAGATACATTTACAAATCGGAGTAACCCTATAATCATCAAAGGAATAAAATTACTGGTTCGTATTTTCCCACCAAGAAAATGCTAGGAGTACATTGTTCCTGGAGCGTTCTCCACATCTGCACCAATTGTGCGATCACTGTACGATGCCGCGAGACCTTAACTATAACCTGGAGCGATGCTCGGATGCAGGCGAAGTGGCAGAGAAGCACCCGAGTTCCAGCCGTGAGCACGGGCCCCACTGGCCGGCCCGGCCTCTGCCCCGGAACGGCGCCCGCCCTCGTCCCATCCCGGCGGTTTGTGCCTGCGGGGTCGCTGCACGCGGGCTCGTTCCGCCTTCTACTCGGTCACCTTTTCTCCCTGTGCGTCGAGTGAGCTTTGCGGCCTTGTGAATATTTCTACCCACTCTTTCTCCTTTCCTTTTCTCTTTTTGTGTATTTCTCCCAATAATTTTATTCAAATCTAAGCCAACCTTGGCTTCTCAGAGGAGAAAGCTGGACAGGAATGATATTCAGGCACAGCCGTTACCGTCGCGTGGGGTTCAGGCACTGGCCACCTGCCGTGAACTGCCAAGGATTCCCCCTGCAACTAGACGTGTGGCGTGTTCAGACCCTTGGTGCTGACAGCCTCAAAATTTACTCCTAGTGAGTCGGCAAAATTCCCATTTAAGAAGAGTTTTCTTGCTGGTATTGGTCAAGATATGTCACATGGCACCAATTTTCTAAAATGAATAATTACTATGGATCACAAAAATGTACCAATAAAAAAGCAATGAAAAGGTAAAGGAAGCAGCAAGGAGCTCTTGTAAAAACAGCACATTGGCAGATTTCTCCGAAGTCCCACTGACAGTCTGCGGGATGAGCAGTCACTGACGAAGTCGGCCGAGCTGGGGAGGACCCCTCGCTCTGCAGTGACGGCACCGCCCAGAGACGGTCAGAGGGTTTGAGACTTCGGGTCAAAAGGCCTCACAGAGGTTTCCAGGCCCAGGGCCCTGAAGTGTGGCGCTGGGATCTGGAAGAACGTCTCCAGGAACCGGGGCCCCTGAGATCCTCCTGAAGCAACAGATTTGGGGGAACTGCCCGCCGACATCCAGCAATGCCTCATGCAGAGGATCCTACAGCCACTTCTCCCCGCATCGCCCTCCTGGCTCCCAGAGAAAAGAAACAAATCCCAGAGTGACTCGCGGCTGTAAAAGGAGCAAGGTGTGCTGCTAGGAGCCAGGCGAGGACCCCGGGACTGGGCTGAGTGAGTGGTTGGTCAAAGGAACCAGAGCTAAGGCATCTGTTTTAGTCAAAATAAACTTAAAATGTTGTGAAATATCCACGTCGAGTTAACAAGCAAGCAGTTGAATATGCCAGCCCGAAACACATCTGAGAGCGTGGGTCAGATTTCGCATTTCAGAACCCTGTTTGCGACGGCCCTGTAAGCCACGGATCTGCCTGAGGTAGGGTAGATGTGGGTGCGTATAGACCCTGTGCGGGCCACGGCCCAGCTCTGAGCCACTCTCACGTTTACGGTGCAAAGCATAAACCAAGCTCATATATCGTTAGTTCAGCTTCTGTCAAGAGCACGTTTATTGCTTGGTTTTTCAGGCTTTGATGATGGAGAGAGAGAGAGTGCATATTGCAGCCCTCTCAAGATACACGTAGAAGTGTTGCGGGTTGGTTTAGCTTTGTTTAGAACAAAGAAAGGAACGGTAAAAATCAACAAGTAATTTGTTAAATTAACTGAACAATACCAGGTACATATTTTTTATTTACTTTTCTCCCAATGCATAACTCTTCATGTTACTATAAACCTCAGTGATAAATTTTATAGTTCACATGACTGAAAAGGACTTGAGAAGAAAGATGATTTGAAACAAGTATCTTTCTTGTCAATTACATTGAATGAAAGGAAAATGCAATGCGGACTCTGCTGCTGTACTTGGTCAGTCAGTTTCAGAGCTGACTGCCTTGAGCTCGTAGTTAGGCGGCAGACTCTGATTTTCCCCATTGTTTTTAAGAATGTTGATCTTTAGCTTTCTGAATAGCTAAGGGAGATGATTCCTGTAGAAGACTATAACATGCTTCTCTATCAAAGAGAAGCACAACACTGTTTTAAAATTAATGCTGATTTTCTGTGCCAGACATATTTCTGATTTTATATTTCTCTTAATGAAAGAAAAGAATATTTTGCCTCTATTACATCTGAAACGTTTTGACAAAATGTAGAATTCCATTCTAATGCAAGGTATGAATCCTTTCCTAATACAAAAATTAGCTAGCTAGCTATGAACTAATAGTGAGAGGAAAAGAAATGAAGGAAGAAAGTGTGGGACAGAAAGACAGGGCAGAGAGGGGGCTACAAGACAAAAGCAAAACTAATTTTTAATAACACAACACTGTAATGTGTCCTTAAAAGTCAACAAGAGCCAGGTATAGTGGCGCATGCCTGTACTTCTAACCCTTGGAAGGCCAAGGCAGGAGGATCGCCATGAGTGTGAGACCAGCCTGGGTTACATAGTGAGTTAAATCCAGCCTGGACTACATAGGGAAACCTTGTCTCAAAAAAAAAAAAAAAAACCTAAAGTCGAACAACACAAGGATGGTTACTATCACTCTGCTCCTTCGATGCTATTCTAGACCCACTAGCGAATACTTTTAGGTGAAAATCGTGTCTGTGTGTATGTGTGTGCATTGTATAAACATGCAGTATAATCATATTATGTATATGTTGATCAGTGAAACAAAATGCGTCATTTCCAAATGAGGGGGTCGGATTAAATGTTTGCATGACTGAGAAGTGCCAGAAAATCATCTGGAAAGTCATCAGGGATCATATTAAAATTTAGCATTGTGAATACTTTCTTATAAATATGAAGTGATATTTATTAGAGAAATATCCTATGTAAAAACAAAACAAATCTCTAAAAGCTTGGATCTTGCACTTAGTCAAAATTTAAAGTTCTACCTACTGTCATAAAAAGACCTTGCCAAATATTCATAAAGTGCTAAATTTCTCTTTGGTAATCATTTATTTTTGTGATTTATCTTTTTATCAGTTTTATGAATAGGGAGACAATTTCATGATTTATTTAATAATTAGAAATGCAATTACATTCAATGCAACTTAGCCTAGTTACTTTTTGTAGGATAAAAATCTTTTAAATTAAAATCTAAATGATTTTGTTTTCAAATATGTCTCAAGCAAACAAGTAATGTGATAGAATGACTTAAATGAAGATGAAAATTTATCTGCTTCCCAACAGAAAGCATGATTTTACTTGCAACTTCCTCTCTGACCTGTTAAACAATTGCAAGTGAAAACCAGCTAGTCTTCTTAGACCTTTCAGACAGCTGGGTGAAATGCTGCATGTGGAGAGAAAGATGCCAACAGAGCCACGGGCTACTGGGAGAAGAGTCCTGGAGCTGGTAATGATAGGAACACCGAAACTGTAATCAGTGAACTTCGGGAGGCTCGGCAAGGTCAGTGAACGGCCTTGGGAGTTAAAACTTGGGAACACTGTCTTTCAAGACCTCACATGTTGTGAATTTTTATCTCCAGGAAACCAAACTTCATCACTGTGAGATTTCAGCCATCTGTTTCTATCAGTAGATGGAAAAATAACAATTCTGAAATCTATGCAGAGGAGTAAGTCACTTAGCATGTGCCGAAAAGCAAAGGCTGCTCTTCTGGAAAAACTGCACTTACCCAGAGACAGAGAACCAAGGCCAGGGAAAGTAGTAAAATAAATAAAGATGGCAAAATCATAGATAAAATATCTACCATATTAGCAACTTCTCTAAATAGAATGCCAATTAGAGATGGAGACTAAAAAGTGGATTTAAAAATTAAAAATCAAACTATTATTGGCTGCAAGAAACTTGAAATATAATGACATGCATAGATTAAAATTATAAGGTTGAAAAAGATATGCCATTGTTATCTCTACTGAAAATAACACAGCAGTGTTTATATTAATTTCAGACAAAGTGGAATTCAGAATAAGAAAACTAATTGACGATAACAAGGAGCATTACATAATGATAAAGGATCAGTTACACAAAAAGAACATAACTACTGAGAAAGCATCTATACCCAACCAAAATACATCGGGCAAAGAGCATAAGATGGCAGGGAGAAATAAATAATTCAATAATTATAGTAGTATTTTATAAGTTACAAATTCAAAACTGTAGTTGGGGACTTGAGCATTGCTTTTTCAGTAATCAGCAGATGCAGGAGGCAGGAAATTGGATGGGATATAACGGAACCTCAGAGCAGCACCTGCTGACCGGATCTAATTACCACGATTGAACAATAGCAGAACACACATCCTTCTCCTTCTCAAGTTCACATGAAGCATCCGCTAAAGTTGGCTACATTTGAGAACATAAATATGCTCCACAATTAAGAGAGCAGAAGTCAAAGTTTCCCTCAGACCACAGTGGAATTGGGCAAGAAATCAATAATAGAAAGATCGTTAGGATATTGCAACATATTAGTAGGTAAAACAACCTGCTTTTAAATAATACTTGTGTCAAAGAGACAATGTCCAGAGAAATTTTAAAAATGCACTTCACAGTAAGTGAAAGTAAGATAATCAGAATTTTTGGAATGCAGTATAGTAATGCCTAGAGGAAAATTTATAGATTTAAATATTAGAAAAGTTCTAAAATCAATGATCTTGGGGACCAGAGAAAGAAGACTAACATAAATCTGAAGCAAACTAGAGGAAAAATATAATAAAAATCAAGGTGGAAATTAATGATATTAAAACAAGGAAACAGTAAAGACGATCAAAGAAACTAAAAGTTAGTTCTGCATAAAAGATCAATTAAATTGATTAACCTTTAGCTAAGCCAAGAAAAAAGCAGAAAAGCAGATTAGTAATGTTAGAAATAAAATGATTATCATCACTTTTCCCAAAGATAATAAAAAATGAATAAAAGCCTATAAAAACCTATATGGCCCCATAGTTGATAATTTAGTGAACTGAACCAATCCCTTAAAATATAAAATCTTCCAAAACTCAAGGAGAAACACATAATCTGAAAAGTTTCATATTGATTAAGAAATTGAATAAATAATTAATAATAGTTAAAAAATCACTAAGTTCAGATAGGTTCCACTAATGAATTCTACTAAACCCTTAAGCAGAAAATTAAAGCAAGTTTGAGGGTTTTTTAAAACTAATTCTACAAAACTACAAAAAGACAGGACACGAAAACTAGAGAAGAGTATGTTCCATGATTGTAGACCTTAAAATCCTCAATAAAATATTGGATAAAAGAGCTCAACGACATTTAAAAATAATTACAGTCAAGTAGAATTTATTCCAGGTAAAAAAGTGCAATAATTTGAATGGTTCTGTCTACTCGAAACTCTTATGTTGAAAGCACCATGTGATGCTGTTTAGAGACAGGATTAAGCGCCTCCAGGAATGGCATCAGTGACCTTGTAAGACAGGTCCCTGGGAGATGCCATCCTCTCACACCCCAGGGGGAGGGGCTCGAGGGCACAATCGATCTCAGAACAAGAAAGTGGGCCCACACCAGGCAGCAACTCTGCTTGTGCCTTGTATTTAGCTTCCTGGTCTCCAGAACTGAGCCAAATAAATTTCTATTCTGCATCAGCTACCAACTTTTGGTATTTAGTGACAGCAGTCTGAACTCAGACAATAAGCCTGTTTTAGCATTTCAAATCAATTAGTGCAGTCTTTCACCTTAACAAACTAAAAAAAATACCCTGTGACCATTAGAACACATATACAAAAATGAATTGACAAAATCTGTCATGGGCAAAACAAACAAAAACCAAACAAAATGAAAACCCAACGAAGGAAAATATTTCTCAACAAATTAGGAAGGGAGGTGAACTTTTTTCAACTTGTTAAAATATCCATACAAAACTCTACAGTTCATATTATACTGAATAGTTAGAAGATGCATGCTTTCTCATAAGCTTGAGGACACAGGAAATCTATACTCTCATCAGCCCACTCAGCATCATATGGGAAGTTTTGTATAGAAAAATAAAACAGAACAAGAAAGAAAATGTGTCTCAGAATAAAAAAATAAAATGTGTCTTGTTTGCAGATGATATGGTTATGAAGAAAACCCCAGAGAATCAAAAATGGCAACAAAACTATAACTAATAAGTTGCAGCAAACTTGAAGAAAGCAAAGTTAATGTAGAAAAGTCACTTGTTTCATATATACCAGCAATGAGCATCATGAATTCATAATTTAAAAGATAATACTACCCTTATGAGCACCAAAAAGAAGAAATATGCAGGTAGATCTATGTGCAGAAAACAAGTTTCCAATGAAAGAAATTAAAGATGGTCTAAATAAATTGAAATACATTCATTTCACTATGTATTAAGATTGTTGAATTGCCAATTCTTCCCAAATTGATCAATAAATTTAATTCAATGCAATAAAAAGCCTAATAAATTATTTTATGGATATTACAAAAAATAGAAGAAAAAATGATCTAACTTTATGTGGAGAGGTAAAACACCAATAATAGATGAAAATGTTATTGGAATTCTAGTCAGTTAATTTCAGTCTACCACTTCCAGGGCAACTCACAGCTAGAATAAAGATACTAAGGCATAGCTATAATTGTGGAGAGCCAAAGGGGTCCTGAGTCCAGCTAAGATGATGGTTAACTGGAACAAAGGTCTCAACTCACTGGCTTTATTCACTTGTGAAGGAGGGAGTGGCTCGAGGACCAGTGACTGTAGTTGTGGCGGGAAGTACATGAATGCTGTGAAGAGGGCTGGGTAGAAGGCCTGAAGTCACCTCTGTGATACACAAAGAGGATATACAGAAGGACTAATCTGCATAACACAGTTCCAGGTAGTTTTCAAATGTTTCGGGGTCTGTGCTTCAGCTCTGGTGCGCAATCTTTTCTGCCCCAGAAAGTCATAACCTCTTATCTTGAGGCTCTGATGCCAGCCAATGGTGTTGTCTTGGTTACTTTCCACTCATTGCTGAGACAAAACACCTGATGCCCAAAGTTAGGGAAGGAAAGGTTTATTTCTTACAATTCTTAGAGGTTTCAGTCCATACTCAGTTGGCTCCAAGGCAGCATGGCATGGCAGGGCCACCAATCATGGCCCCTGCAGCAGCAAGCTGAACCAGCAAGAGAGAAAGAACACACCTTCCTCTCACACTTACACTGTATGTCGGCTCCACCCCTGGGCAAGTACAGCACTCACATTGCCAATCCCAGCACTAGGCAGCAAACCATTCAGCTGTGTTCATGTCATGGTTACATGAGACTTGGCAAGGAAACAGGACCATACCCATAGCATTCCACCCCTGGTCCCCCAAGGACTCATGTATTTCCTTCATACAAAAGACATTTAGTCCATTTCCAACAGTTGCTCAAGTCCTAAGAGTTTCAGCATTGCTGAAAAGTCCAAGTCCCAAATCTCCTCTGAGATATATGGAAAACTCTTAACTGCAATCCCCTGTACAAATGAAAACAAGTTCAACACTTCCAAAATGCAAAGGCACAAAACAAACATTACCATTCTAAAAGTTACACACAAGGGGATACAAGGCATTGGAACCAAAGCAAGTTCAAAATCCAGCAGCGCAAACACTAAGTCCTGGAGTTCTCTGCTCAGCATCTGAAGCAATCTGATTGCAATGTCCAAAAGGCTTGAGTGATTCCACCCATGTGGCACTTCCAGGGGCTCCATATTTTATAGCTTCTCTCTTAAGCTCATCCTGTTCAATTCTTGCAGCTTTTCTTGAACAATCCACATTCCTGGCTTTTTCAAACTTTTGGGTTTTCCATTGTAACCTTGGTTTCAGTCTTACATCTTTACATATTGCCCTCTGCAGTCAGGGTGGAAGCTGTGCATTTTCCTTGCACTTAAAACCACCTCCAAGTGGATGCTGCTAAGGTTCACTGCCAGCTGGACCAGTAGCCAGGCTTTCCTCTCTCTTGGCTGTAAGGGTAGAGTGTCTGGATCACTGAGGTCTCTGAACCTGATTGGAAGGAAAATTTTCTCTATGCTGCCACCATCCTGGAATCTGGTGTAGCTGCCGCCCTTTTGGAGCCTCCTGTGGCCTCCATCACCACTCTGGCACTCTGTGGCTTTCTCCTCCAAGCAAACGCTTTCACTTTTGAAAATCTGAGGCTGCAAAGGGTGGAGGCCCACTGTTTCCTGAACTGGCCACAGGCCATCATTTTTATTTCTTTGTTCCTTCTCAGCAATGGAGGTCTCAGCTCCATCTTTACAGTCCACAGCTTTCTGGTCAAACTCATAACATTTTAAACCATCCTACTGTGCTCTTTTCTCTTGATTCACAACATAAATCTGGCTAAAAGCCTCCAACAATAGCCACACCACTGCCTCAACATTTGACTGCCTTAAAATTTCTTTTGCCAGATTAATCAGTCCTCTGCCATTAATCTCAGTTTCAGGCAGTTTCTGGACATGAGCAAAATGCAGACAAACTTTCTGCCAAGCTGTAACACACATCATGTGGAGTCCAACAATCAATGTGGTCCTTCTTCCCAGCAGAAACCCCCTGAGCCTGGTCTTTACTGGCAGGCTTTCTATCAGCCTTCTGGTCTCCTGGGCTCTGAACAGAATCTCCCATACAGAACAACCTAAGCTGTTCCAGTGCCACTTTTTCAGGCGACATCTCCGAACCTTTCCAAACTCTTCCCACATGCCAT
This sequence comes from Dasyprocta punctata, assembly GCA_004363535.1. Classification (NCBI taxonomy): domain Eukaryota; kingdom Metazoa; phylum Chordata; class Mammalia; order Rodentia; family Dasyproctidae; genus Dasyprocta; species Dasyprocta punctata. The sequence continues at coordinate 40,198 of RJWM01011894.1, forward strand.
TTCCAAAGGCTCTTGAACTACATGGTCAGATTTTGTTACAGCAATGACCCCATTCCACTGGTACCAAATTCTGTCTTGGTTACTTTTCATTCATTGCTGAGACAAAACACCTAATTCCCAAAATTAGGAAAGGAAAGGTTCATTTCTTACAGTTCTTGGAGGATTCAGTCCATACTCAGATGGCTCCAAGGCAACATGGCATGGCGAGGCTGCCACTCATGGCTGCCTCAACAGCAAGCTGAACTGGCAAGAAAGAAAAACCATGCCTTCGTCTCACGCTTACACTTATGTTGGCTACGCCCCTGAGCAGATGCAGCACTCACATCACTAATCCCAGTGCCAGACAACAAACCAATCATGAATGCCAGACTTAGCCTCATTCATGTCATGATTGCATGAGACTTGGCGGGGACACAGGACCAAACCCATAGCAAGTGTGAGGTGTGGCTCTCTTCCCACCTGCTCACACATGCTTTTTGGGAGCTACAGAGCAGAACAGCACTGCCCTATCACCTTACTTCAAAGACTACACATCAGCACCTTGGCTAGACTGGTTTGCATTGCTTAAAGCCAATTGAAGGGACAAGGAAAAGGCCTAGCCAATTCTGTATGTATCAATAGATGGAGATGGCCAGATTTAGCCAAGATGAAGATAATCGCTTTTCTTTCAAGAAGAGTCATCCAGGTGGCTAATAAAATGCTGAAAAGAGTCCATGACTAGTGTCTGGCACTACTCTTCTTTGGGAATTATTATAAATCTAGAGGAATCAAGGCACTGTGGTACTGGTGAAAGACTAGACAAATAGATCCTACACATGAAATTAGTCAAAGACCAAGAAGAAATGACAAATACCTGGATCAATGGACATGACAGCCAGCCAGCGATAGACTCACATGAGCACAGTCAACTGATCCCTGGGATGGAACAGACCATTCAGAAGGAAGAGTGTTTTCAAAAAAAGGGTTCTGTAAAAAGTGAGCACCGTGAGTCCCCCAGCTGTGAGTGAGTTCCATCCTGGAGAATGTTCATGAGTTGGATTTGTTTGTAGTCTGACAAAATGAGTCTTACACAGTACACCTGTGAAAGTTCACACCTCCAATGTTCAAAAACCTGGAACTTACTGAATCTACCTGGAAAAACAGTAATTTATAGGAGAGGTTATACATAACATTGCTTCTACAATGGGAGATAAAGCTTCTTTAAATTTGGAAGAGAGTCAAGAGATGGAGAGGAAGAAGTTGAGGGGGAAGGGGATGGAAAAGGATTGAAGGTGTGTCATGTATATGTGCCCAGCTGCCCAAGATGCATGCTATCATTATGCACTGCCAACACATAGTATTCAAAGTCAAAGGGTTTTTCATGTGAGGTCTAGACAGCCACCACCTTAGAGACACACCGAAGACCTCACAGTAAACATTTGTTATGCCTCAGAGTAGAAGTTTTAGGTCATCTTGAGATAGACTCCAAAATACAGTAAAAACTACTCAGCCTTCTTCTACCTGTGATAGGTAATAGAAGATGAATTGGGAGGAAACTTGAAGTTACTGAAGCAGTCGTAAGCACTGAATTGATGCAGCACCCTGAAGGTCACTGTGATTAAGTTTGCATATGTAAAAGCTCATGAGCTGTAGCTGGTCCTGGCATCTTGCAGGAAAGGCAAGGGGCTCTTGGAGCAGTGTCTGGGAGGCCACCCTGCAGGCCCCATCCCCCTGTGCCATCCCAAGTGATACATGTGCACAGCTGCTGGCAGATTTGAAGAGGCACAGTTGGAAGCTACATCAAAACTCCAACCCTCAGCTGCTGTGATATTGCCCAGAAGAATTCTTGATTCACTTATATAACAAAACATCTTTTACCCACCACCCCTTCTCACAGAAGTATAAGACACTTCCCAAAAAACATCTGGACCCTCTGCTGAAAGCAGACTTTTCTTATCTTATAGCACATTATCTTCATTAGATTTTACTACAGTTTGCTACCATGGTGCAGTGAATCACTGAAAACAATATATTGGTGTCAAAGATATGTTAATTCAAAAACAATGTTTTGGAATCTTTGAGTCCTTCAAAACTATCCAACTGTCTTAGGCTCCATGAGGTACAAAAAACAAACTAACAAAACAAAAAGACAAATTACTTTCTCTTTCTAGTTCAGCAAATTCATTGTCTCTTATTTATTTTCTCCAAGACTCGACACTCCATAAAATTTTGGACCTCCAAATGTTACTTTCACACAGTTTTAGTGCACAATTCTAAAGTAGACTGCTTAAAATCACACACTACATTTTGGGTGAAGGCTCTAAGAAATCTTTTTTATTTGCTATGTTGCACCATGACACTGGAGTTTGTTTGTTCTTTAATATACCAGATGGACTGCATGGTGAGTGACTGAGTTAACCTTGATCAAATGCCCTTAACCTACTCATTATTTAAGTCCCTAGAGGTTACTACTCAATAGTTACTGGTAATATGCTGTACGTGATCTGTTTTGATTACAATGTATGATGGTGATATAAAATCATAGGACACTATATTGAATGCAAAAACTATTTCAAGAATAAAAATAGTTCCCTAGAGATACATATGTTAGAATTTTTTGGAGTTTTCAAGCATGAAATAAGAGTTACCAAATCAGCATTTGGGGACATTTACACACGAGTATGCTGTATATAAAATGCAAATCCACCTTATTATTCTTGTTCTGTTTTTAAGATTTTTAAACTTTCAAAATTATCTTTATGAAATTAGTCATGAACCACTTTCATGATTTACAAAGGGCACTCTGGTCAAAATGGTGCTCGACTTCATCACAAATTGCCAATTCAAGAGACCAACAAGCCCATGTCTTCCCTCGACACTGCAAGAGCTGGGGTGCGAGGAGTGTGCGAAGGGCCTGACCACCATCCTGCAGGGCCAGTGAGGTCATATTCGAGCCTCAGGCAGGAGCTGGGCGGGCACACATGCTAGGCTCCTTCAGGATCCTGACTCAGTTTCAGTGTTACAGGGATAATGCAGAGGGATTCAGACTGAAGAGTGACTTCTGCAATTTATTGTTGTAAAATTTACACATTGCAGTGTTTTAAGGGGAAGACAGAGACTGGGAGACAGAACCAAGCCTGGGTCAGGGTCAGTGTCAGGTGAGGCCCAGGCTGGCACAGACTTTCGTTTCCACCACTGACCTTTGGGCCTTCCCAGCACAGATCCATGAAACGGATTTGTATGAGTCATTGTCCTGGGCTCTAGGCCTCCAGCTGGACTTGTGAGAGGCACTGTCCTGGGCTCTAGGTGGTCAACTGGACTCATGCAGGACATTGCCGTGGGATCCAGGCCCTCGGCTGGATTTTCTAGGTCTTTAGTATTGTGGACAGGTTTCCTGCACTTTCTTGTATTTAACTCTGGGTGACCATCATAAAATGATATTATAAATTCAGTGGTGGTTTCTGGACTATAATTTTTTAAACATCATCGTGGTAAATATTCCAGAGGGCAGGACCACGCACCACAGTGGAGAAAGAATAGCTGAGCACCACATAAGCAGATCCAGGTGGGAGGGGCGGAGTGGAGTAGCACACAGAGGACCCTGTTGGGTTTGGATCTGAGGGGTCTTGCCAGATGTTCAGACCAAACCGTAATTTCCTCCCAGAAGCCCTTGCTCGTCACGGATGAGCAGACTCCTGCGGACATTGGAGCAGGCCCAGCTGCGCACGTAGCAGGCTGGAAGAGCCGGGTGGTCAGTGAGCTTCTCTCAACCAATAGCCTGCAGGGACACAGTTTCCATGACTGAAAACTGCTCATGAACGCACACTTCACAGGATACCCTGCGACTGCTTTTGTTACCACTTCCAAAATATTTCCACTCAAATGCTTGGTTGAGATTTGCTTTGGGGTTTTACTGAAAAATGGAAAACATGTATTTCCTTCTGCGTGATCCTATAGCTGTGCACATAAGCTCGGGGGAGTGTCCTGTCGGGGGAGTTCTCAGCATGTCTGTCTGAGGATCAATGCAAACCCAGGAAAACATTTGATTATATACATTTGATGCTTCTTTCTCTGTCGGCATTTTCTTAGTGAAATCTGTTTCAGGTTAGAGGTCCAGGAGGTGAGCCCGAGCGCCCACAGCCCCTCTCCGCCACAGAGCCACCCCTTGGTGGTGACAGTTCTTTCCTTGCTCCGTAAGCACTGACGTCCTAAATGAAGTAAAATAACTGTGTAAAATAATAGAGAAAAAGGGCAGGGCCTCGGGGCCCAAGGGACAGGACAAGCTCCCCAGGCCGGACAAGCAACCAACCTTCCTTTGCCCCAGGCCTTATTAAAAATACGTGGTTTGAAATATTTGTTTGCAAATGTACTGGCTACGTGTGCCAGGATGTGATGTTTACCACCCCAAAATGCAAAAGGCCACCTGACCTCCGGGCGCAGCCGCTGTCAGCTGTTACTCCACCGACTGTGCCTGCGGCACTTCCGCGTGCTCCAGAGAACTACATTCCAGAAGCTTCCCTGCAGCGCGGCTGCGTGCTTTAGTTCTGTCATGCACGCACATGCACACGCCTTTACGGCGCCTCTCCTGGTTTCTCAGGTGTGACTTGCCAGGTCTAAACGGGGCCCTGAAATGCTCAATCCGCGCGCACTGGTCAAGGTGCTCGGTGGTCTGCAGCCGAGATTACGACCTACAGAAAAGCAGTGCACGCACCCTTGTTCTGGAAGCTTAAAGGAAGCTGTGTAGCACTGCGGTTCCTGGCGTCTGCAACACACGACTGGCTCGAAGTTTCACGGAAGAAGGCCTGGTTCTGAGCACACAGCTCCGTGCAGAGCCTCCCCTGAGTGAGCAGTAACAGTACCGTCCCGGTGAGGTCGGCGCACCCTCCCCCGAGCACCTGGCTTGACTCATCCTCAGAGGCTCCGTGCTCCCTTCTGGCTGGGCTCTTCTCGCTGGGGAGACGCCCCTACTCACCCCGACAGCTTCAGTCAGCTCGCTCTTCTCAGAGAAGATGCCTTTGGTGCTTTGTTTTAACGACTCCCGGAGGACTTTATTAGGCTGTTCCTCTCTTAGCCCTGGGGGTCGTAGGACCAAATAACTGAGCTGTCCTCCATCAAGGGGCACTAGAACAAATGAGCCGCTTTCCACCAAAAACCTGCAGCGCGTGTCATTTTTTTTATTTTGCATTTTATTTTTGATTGACACAGAATGCATTAGTGAATTTATGGACCTCTGGCGCTCGCTCTGCTGTTTCCATGTGTGCGTTCCGCCTGTGCGGTTCCCGATCATTGCAGTTACAGTGTCCCGCAAGATGTACAGGGAACACGGAAACTAAGCTAGGCATTTCTAGGAAAAAGCAATTTAGGACCCAGCTGGGCCCCTAAAGCGTCCCAAGGCACTGCCTGGACTCTGCCCTGCACAGCGTCGGGAGGTCCGGCGGCACCTCGACCTCCCCAGCCCTCACTGATGAGACCCCTCACTCCCGGGAAGCTAGCGGAGGTGCCTGACTCTTCCTCTGCCTGGTTTGTGTTCGCCCGTGCAGGGACCCCTGGCTGCGTTCTGCTCGGCCCCAACACAGCTTTGTCTGCACATAATCGGCAGGTAAAGCTTCAGTCATCCTGACGGGCAGGTGTGCGCTGTGGACGGTGACTGAGCGGAGGCCCCTGTCCCGCTCGGCAGGCTGCGTGCGGGCGCTGGAGCACTCAGCGTCTGCCCGCGTGGGGGGCGGCCGCGGTCTCAGGTCCACTGCGCTGCACGCGCGACGCTGGCCTCGCCTGGCTGCCCTGTCTCCTTGACGTAACCTACAACTCATCCAGACTCCTGAGAAACAGTGCGGAAAGGCGGTTTTGCTTAGGAATTTTCCAGTCCAGGTGGGCCAAGTGCTTTCTCTAAAAGCTACTGGTTTCTAATTACTATTTGTGCATTTATTTATTTGATTCTGGCTTTCATCAAAACATCATCAGTGTAAGGAAGATGTTGACAATGAAATTGAGAAAATAATAAAATAATGCTAACAAGCTGGGAATGTAGCTCAGTGGAATGTTGTTTACCTAGCACGTTTAAGACCCTGAGTTGTTTCAATCCCCTGCACTGTAATAATAAGAATGATAATAATAAAGCAACAACTAAGGCATTGAAGAATCACGATGTGCTAAACCCTGCTAGCACACTGTTGTGGTGAGTCTCGTATTTTCACAATAGCCATGTGGGCTGCAATAATTCTCTCATTTCAAAGGTGAGGAAACCGAAAATCAGGGTGGTGCGTAACACTAAATACTGAAGCAGTCAGAGGAAAGACTGATGTCAGCTTGGGTGGTGTCTTTCCAGAGTGTACTAAATCACTCTGGTTCACCATCTCGATTTTGATATTTTCTAAGCATAAAGCTCCACCTCCTAGTTGTACTCTGATTGTACACTTCTCTACCTCTCTCAAGGTATAGAAACTTTAAAAAACGTTTTGAAAATCTGGGGACTCTTTGTTGTGGTTTCTTTGTTGTTTTCAAGGCTTTCTTGACCCGAATACTCTTTCCTATATTCACTAAATTAGGTGACTTTATATTGTCTAGGTGACTTTTAAAATTTCACCTTTCTTCATAAAAAAGAAATGAAACATTTCAGCAACCAACAAGGATATCTACCACATAGCAGAACATATCAAATATGCATGTGTTTGTTTATATATTGATTTTTTTAATGTGAGTTCTGGCGATGGAAGAATGTTTTGTCATAGCATTGCAGAAATAAGAAGCATACAATTGCTCTATCTACAATAAATGTAAAAGTTATTGATACTAATTTTGAATATCAAAATATATTTTTGAATATATTTTTACTTTTTCATTATTAAAACTATCATCTTCCATCATCAGAATTAGTTAGTGGTTGCATAAAAAGGTAATGACAAGCTGAAACAGAAGAAGGCTGGTGTGGTGGTGCAAGCTTGTAATCCCTGCACTCTAAGAGGCTGAGGTAGGAGGATCACAAGTGAAGCCCAGCCCGGGCAGCTAAATGATTTAGCAAAATTGAGAATAAAGATTAAAAACAGGGTAGGGGAGGTAGCTCAGTGCAAAGGCTCTAAATTCAATCCCCAGGACCACATCAAAACAAAGCAACCAGCTGAACCAGAAGAGAAAGCAAAGTAAAGATTATGAACTGATAAAACTGAAGGAGAAAACAGTGATGGATGACATGGTGCAAGGAGGTGCTTTCTGAACTGGGAGTTAACTCACGAACTCCTGCACGGAAATCTGTGCTCACAGCGTGCGCTTTCCTCTCTTCAAAGGGAGAAGATGTCCTTGCGGGTGCTGCAGAGTGGAAGCTGCCTGCACACCTGGCCGTGGACACAGAAGGGCAGGATCTGCAGTAATTTATACGAGAACACATTTGTGGACACTCTTGTTTTCCCTACAAAATTAACTGGGGACACAATTCTGACAGCTCTAGACTTCAAGAGTTCTCTTTGTGAAATTAGATCTCTGGACGCTAGGATCCACAAGAATGTTCTTCTGACATTATTTGACATTATCATCCTATGTATTTGAGAGGATAATTTAACTTATGGTTTACAATACAAGTGATATTTATTAAAAAAATAACAGAATCATTGAGGATTTGATTTAATTCATAACAGAGATAGCATCTTTACAAGCAGCAACTCTAGGGTTATCATTCCCTTCCAGATTGAGCGGCTTGGGGATCAATATTTCTTGTATAAAAGGTAGCATTCAGCACTTCCTTATCTCTAAAGCTAACTCTTACTAATTTTATTGATTTTTAGAACTTTATCGTGAATAGCAAGTTAGATTGGACAGGACTAATGCATTTATAGAACAAGGATGTGTTTTTATAGTTAAATTGGAAATTTAAAATTTGCCTTCGATAGCCAATTAAACTTTGGAGATCATGCAGAAATAGCCTTATCATGGCACGCTAACCTACAATTCTAACAAAAGCCTGATCCATGTCAAGGAATTTTACTTGAAAGCATTATTCCATCTGGGAGTTCTTCCCAGGGAAAAGTTTGTCTGGGATTTGACATATTTCTGTTTAGATGTGATTGTGAGAGTGGTAAACATTTTTTTCACTTTTAATATTGAATCCAGAAAATGAAGGCATTTTAAGATATGACTGAATAAATAAGATAACCAAATATTTGAATGTTTTCCAGGATATATAATCATGAACAAAAATTTCTCAAATCATGAGATATTACTTCAGGACTCTAATTAGTACACAAGTTTGCAAAAAGCTTCAATTACAGTAGCATATTGGCATAACAGATAATAAAATTCTTCTTCAAAATGCTTCAGTATTGCAGGATAATGGCACCTTAGTATCTGTCCGTGTCACAGATATGTTCTTTCTCAACCCTGCAACAACTGACCCGATTCTAAATTAAACTCCCTGAAGCTTCAGATCCTGTTGAACTCGATTTTCCCTGAACACTATTAACTCAATTGATTCGTTTTCCCCTTCTATTCCCCACACATTCCCTTTTCTAAAGATGCTATGAAACAGAAATCGGTCTTTTTCTCCTCTTACAAGGTCAGTGCGCAATGATTGTGGCACAGTGACGTCCAGCTTCCTGTCTCAAACGCTCAGGGAAACCGCGTCGTTTCAGTGGCTCACTTTTGAAATCTCAGGTTAAGGAACACACGCCCTTCATGAGACACAATGGAAAAATCTTTCTGGATATGTTACAGATTATCCTAGATGTCTTTCATTATCCTTAGGTAAATAATCACCCTTAACTGAATTTCTTTATTGAGAAACGACACCTTTGATTTTAGTAGTCGCTACTGGTCTCCTTAGTTGCAAAGAATTCCATATGCAGAAAACACGCTTAGAATTAAATATACTTGAATAAAGCTTCTAATTAATCCCAACCTTAATAGCATTAATTTTTACTGATTTATTTTAGTGTTTTCTTCTTCTCCTACAAGTAACCATAAGAGGAGACTCTAGCTTTCAAATTTGGTATGCAGAGGTTCTAATTTATAGAATATGATCTTTTCCATATGTAAATACTCTTAGGATAGCTGATTTCGAATTACCAATCAATAGACTTGGAAGCAATTCTAAAACTTTAATCACAGCTTCTTCTTAACTAGTAAGACGCAGGTCCAGCGCCAGCATGGGCAGGGAATACACATATTATCACTCAGAAACAAGCTCCATGCACACTCACGGCGACTTTTGTTTCCTGTTTAACAATAAAGAAGGATTTTAGTCTTTACGAAACAAATCAAACGCAAGCGTGCGGCCCGGGCTGGGGAGAAGCAGCCTTGCCGAAGACGTTCTGTCCTCCGGAAAGCGTTCGCTTCTCCTCTGTGTCACCGCCAGGGGCCCTGAGAACAAGCGCGTGGAGTCCGCACCCTCGGAACAGCCCGCAGCCCCGTGGGCTCCCGGGGCCTCCCGGTGGGGTCGGGCTCCTGGCTCCCCTCCGCCCGGGCTGGGTGCCCCGCGTGGGTCACACGGGCCGTGGGCTCATGGCTACTTTCTCCAGAGTTTCCTGCAAGAAGCCTTCTCCGGACAACAGCCGTCTTCCTCACCATGGGGCAGGCCGAGGACGGCACGCTGGACAGGCTGCCTGGGGCTGTGCAGAGCGAGGACAGCTGCAGGGGCTGGGCCACCAGCTTTCTCCCCAGGGCTCGCCGCGTGCTGACCGCGGGGCAGGCTGCGAGTGCACGGGCAGCGTCCTGCTCAGTGCGCAGCCGGACGCAGGCCTGAGCGCAGTTCGCGTTATCAGCACTCCTACCTACAGGTGGATCCGCTGACCAGCTCACTAGCTGGACTGGTGTATCCGAGTTAATAATCAGATAAGTAAAACTTATTCAAAACAAACCATTTTGTGGCTACTTTTTGGGAAAAAAACCTTTTTTTTCTGAATTTTTTTGAATTTTACCTTCCACAACTAATGGGAGTAATGAACTTTCATGGCCATCGTAAACTCAGCTACAGAACAATTCACTGTCACAAATGTGAAGAACTGTTAGGCAAAATCTGTTGGGTTGCAGTTTTTCAGTAATTCTTTTCAGTGGAAGTTATGCGTGGTTGATCAGTGGCCACATATAGCACCTGTGAGCTTTATACATTCGTAGTGCGGGGACCGGATGTGTGAAGTTTAATCTCTGAACCTCTCCTTCTTCCTCTATAAAACAGCGATGCTCTTCCATTATTGCCACATAGAGTTACTGATAGTTTCACATACTAAGCACTCAAAAATGTTAACCATAAAGTGCGATGATTACACTACAATTTATAATGATAAAATTTTAAAAATTCAGGAAATTGATTAGTATGATAAAATACTATGCAGCCTTTGAAAACTGATTTGAATGTGACATTTATTTCCGTCCACATATTACCTTTTATTTTCAAACTTTTGTACTGCCAACACATATTATTTTAGAAACATATATTTACAGATAATTGTGCCATTACTTCTAAGTACTGTAAGTGATGGAATTATCCCACATAATGCCGCTGACTCTTAACACACTGTTTCAGCTGGCTTTGCTTAGGAAAAGTGACTCACGTGTGAGACAAGCGTTCCCTTTCTAATGTTGCTTTGCATAGCCTCCTAGGGTAATTTTTCTGCAATAAGCATTAATTTTGTTCTGCATTGTATATATATTGTTTCACTGACTGTTTCACTTTCCCTAAGGATTCAGTTTTCTTTCCATCCCTGCTGCCTCCAGCAATGCTGGTCTCTTAGCCTTCATGGCCTATGTCAATGTGACCTTTAAGACATCCAGGAACACCCAGGTTTGCTGAGTGATTACGCCTGAGACTCCCTCGCTGGGAGCATTCTGACACAAGTCTGAAGGGCCCTCAGCCTTATTTCCCAAGTGTGAAACAAGGGGAGTGGAAAATCTGCTTCTGGCTTATTGTAAATATTAAGGCGTGGTTTATTTTTCCTGTGGTCCCAAGTCCACTTCAGCTTTATGCTCTTGCCTCAGGAATCCTGACATACAGGATGACTTTCAAAACAAGTAATGTCAGATCCATTTGTCATGTCGTCTCACTTGCCTATGGCCACAGATGTAAAACCAAGTATGTTTTTGGTTTTATAATTCATGTAATCAAAATTGCTTGCACTATTTTTTTCTTCCTTGTCTATCTTTTCCTTCCTTCTTTTTATTTGGATCATATTTCTTTGATTTCAAAGCCTAAAACACAATGAAATTTCAAAATAATAATTGCTAACAGGAATGCTTTCTAACTCCCTTGGGATCAGCAAGATTTTTTTTAAGTGCTTTAGTTCTCTTTACTATAGTTTCACATTCACAAAGACATTGTATAGAGAACAAAAATCCTTCAGAGGCTGAGATTCTTGTTCAGCTGAAGGACGCATGCCTCTGCTTTTGTTGTTTATTTTAAGCTTAGTGCTGATCATTAGCTTTGGGCTCAGAATGTGAGAGTGGCGCACGGATGGGGCCCCAGACATCCTCCAGGGAGGGGACGTGCTCTGCATGTAACCTGTGGGTGCTGAGTTGTGTGATAATTTTTCCAGTGACCCTATGTGTATCTTTTCAGATTCTTTTGAATGTAGCTAGATGTCCTGAGTTTCATTTAATTAATCTGGCAACCATAAATGCAAGCTTTATTACTAGTAATTCATCACGTTTTAAGATAAAATTTAAGAATCTTTTCTGTAATTTATAATTCCTTTAGTGAGGTATGTGAGCACCTTGGACCATTATTTCCTTTAGGAAAATATGGAAATAATCAGCACCAAAAGGGCATTTCTGATGCTACATTTACTTATCAGGTGGTTACTGTATTTATAGGTCTCCCACTAGCTCTGATCCATCGCCAATGTGGAGGTCGCGCAAACCGTCTCATCTTCTGAAGGACAGCACTCAGTGCTTTCCTCTCTGGAGCCCATTTGGAAACCTCTGAGATCCAGCAGGTAACTTCCCAGTCATCTGCATGGAGCTGTCCTGGCTGCTTTCGGGAACATTCTGCTCTGTGGATGGTTCTCCTCCCTGAAATACTATTTCTCATACCCTTGATTTCCGCATTCAAGCCTGAGACTTGGGGCTATTTGTTGGGCATGTTTGTTACCATAACTAAAATATTAAGACAGAGATGGGCAGCCTTGGGAGTGACCCTGAGATAAAAAAAAAAAAAAGAAGAAGAAGAAGAAGAAGAAGAAAAAGACAAACAAGGTAGTTGTGCCTGGGTCATGTGCAAGGGTACAAATCATGGCTCTGATCCAACTCTTTTTAGACTCTACACCAGTGAATTATCATCACCTGGTCTCTGCAGTGTGAGTCGCAGTACTGCCCAGCAGGCGATCACTCTGTTTCAATCTTTCCCAAGTTTTCTGCTCTAGTTCTCTCCTACTGACTGTAACAGTTCACGAGTTCCCACGAGCGGAATTGTACCCCTTCTCCAAATAAGTCTGTTGCATGAGCATATTAAACATTCATGTATATTGCCCATAAAAAAGTTTCAAAAGTCCAAATACTTTAATAGTCAATAAGCCAGTATATCTTTTTCTCAGATTCCATAATCCTCCACTTTGTTACCAAAGATCCCCAAGGAATATATACAAAACTGTTTAGTTTACCTTGTTATTTTTTATTAAGCTCATGTAGTCTATAACTTTGAAGGAATTTGTGTATAAAAGTTTCCCATTTACATTTTTGAAACAATATGTAATATTTGCTTATTATATTTAAAATTTGTTGGATATTGGTATATTCTATCCTCATACTTGTAGTCATTTTTGCTGGAGATTTATCTGTATTGATCGTTTAAAAAGATAGCCTTGGTATTTCTTGTTTTTTTCCACTGTTTTATGTTTTCAATTTCGTTGATTTATGCTCTTACCTGCACTGCTTTCTTTTGCCTTCTTTCTTTCGATTTACCTTTCTATTGCCCCTCTTGAAGTCTCATAAAGTACATGCTTAGGTCATTGATAAGATTTTACCTTTTCTAATGCAAACATTAATTTCTAAAATGCTCAAGTAATTACATTTTTAAACTGTACCTGAGAAATTTAAATGTGTTGTGCTTTCATTTTCATTTTGTAGAAAATATTTTAATTTACCAATTGAAATTCTTCTTTAACCTGTAGACTGTTTAGAAACATGTTTACTTTCCAATGCTATATATTTCACAAGATATGTTTCTAAATTTTCCTTTGTATAAACCTTTGTATGATTTCAACCTGCTTAAATTTTTTGAAACCATTCTGTGCCCTAGAACATCATCTATCTTGAGGAATATGTAATAATTCTTCAGAATAATGTGCTCTATAATTTTATTCAAGATAGTGCTCTATGAATATTAATTAGTTAAACCTGATTGATGGTGCCAATCAAGTCTTTTCTATCTTTATTGGATTTTTGGCATGGTTTTGTGTTTTCAGTAAGATGGGCTCTAGCTATGGTCCCCAGACTGGCCTCTGATTTCTGCTCCCTGACAACTTCCTGTCTCATTCTCCCCAGTAGCAGGGAGAAAAGGTATACACTGTCACATTGAGACTTAGAACCTGTTAGTGTATTTATTCTATCTTATATTGAGAAAACACAATCAAAATATCCTAGTAAGTTGCTGATTTTTTAAAACTTGCTTTATCAGTTTTTGCTTCCTGTATTTTGAAGCTCTTTCTTTAGTATGTGTTTTTGATGAACTGCCCCTTCAATTATTACAGAATTACTATGGAATACCACTGCCCTCCTCCTCTTTGACAATATTGCTACGTCTCCCCTTAAAATATTGTATAATCTCATTTTTAGCCAAAGGAAATGAAAGCATTATTTTTATTTGTTTTCCAATTTTTGTGTTTTAATCACACCATTTAATATTTACAGACCAAAATAAATTTTTTATTTTCTCTAGTGTGTAATTTTTTAAACAATTGATTGCATTTGACAACAGTATCTTTTAAATGCGCCTATGCATTTACCATTTCTATTAGTTTCTATTCATTGTTCAGATAGAATGACCCATCTGCTATTTCTCCTGCTTAAATACATTAACATTCTTGGCCATTTCTTGGAGTACAAGGCAGATAAAAAGGCGTTGTGTCTAGTTTTGTGTCTTTGAAACAGATCTATAACCACAGATTTTTTTTTTTTTTTGTATATTTGGGGATGGGAGTATGATGATGAGTTTAGACCTTTTCTTTTTTTTTAAATCACTTTAATTTTCTTTCAGACTGCAGTTCCACATCTATTCATCTTGCAACCTACACAGGATCGTGTGAGGAGTCCGTGATCTTTGTTACTGCTTTGCTCTTGTGTAATCTTCTTCCATGATACTGAAATGTTGTTTTCTAAGATTTTCTTTTAAATAATTTGATTATGATTTGCTGTGATGTGTGTTTGGTCTGCTGGGGTTTGATTGAAGTTCTTGAACTCATTGGTCTTACAGTTTTTGTTACTATCACAATATTTTAACTCTTGCTACTTCAAATATTTTTTCTACACCTTCTCTCCACCCTAAAACTCCAGCTACCTGAGCAGATAGAGTTCTTGGTAATGTGGTCACAGATTACTGAAATTTAACTGATCCTTTTCTAGTCTCTTTATTTTCTGTATCTCATTTTGGATTTTTGTATTACTGCGAACTTTGCAGTCCCAAATAAACTGTTAATTCCATGTAATGAATTTAATTTCCATTTCAAATAGTGTATTTTTGATCTCCAGGAATTAAATTTTAGTCTGTTTTTTTCTTTCTGGTATGGGAGACTATACTGAGCTACATCCCCAGCCCAATTCTATTTTTTTATTTTGAGACAGGAGCTCACTAATTTGCTAAATTGTCCTCATTGGGCTCAAAGTTGGGATTATTGTGCCTCAGAACCCCAAAGTGCTGGGATTAGAAATGAGCAGCACCGGGAGTTTGGCTCAGCGGCTTACGCACCTGTCAGTTCAATCCCCGGGCCTGCAAAAAAAAAAAAAAAAAAAAAAAAAAAAAAAAGAAAAGATAAAAAGAAATGAGCAGCACCTGGTCTTGCTTTAATTCCCATTTCATGTTCACATTTTCTGATTCCTTATTGGACCCATGGAGCACAGTCATAAACTCTTCCAACCACTTTCTGTCCTGATTTTACATTTATGTCATTTTAAACTTTGTTTCTATTGATTGATTGCTATCATTTTAGGTACCATTTTGTGCTTCTTTGAGTACTCTGTACTGTTTGCTGAAATTAGAAATACCATCGTTTTATATTGTGGGCTCTCAGTTTTAAGCTTTAGAGAGTATTCAAATGTGTTTGTCCCGAAATTGGGTCAGAGTAACCTGTCCTTGTCCATAGATCCCTTTCTGCAGTTTTTGCTACCCAGTGTCAACCTCACTCCACAAGCACTGCGTGGAAAACCTGAGAAATAACTTACTACAATGTGTTTTATAATTGTTCTGTTAATAGAATGATAGTTAACTGATTGTGTCAATAGGAATAAGCAGTGCCCACCCGAAGTGGGTTAGTATAGCTTTGGGAGTGGCTGGAGGGATGATTGAAGACAGAAGCTGCATCCTGGATGCGAGTGACAGCAAGCAAGAAGCTGTCACCTGAACAGAAAGGGAAGGGAGCACAGAAGTGAGGCCGCTTCTGTCTCCTCGGAGCAGCTCCAGTCTCGGACTTCGCCTGAGCTGTCATTTCCTGGCTTCCAGCGCAGACCCTTCCGTCTCATGATGGGGATCCACGGTACACTGCGCCGAGCTCCAGGCCTGGGACTGGATCCTGCGGCTCTCCAGCTCACAGACTGAGCTCTGCCAATCCTCCACGTCTGATTCTGAGGGCAGACACTATAAGCCGATCTTGTAGATTCTCATGTGTTTGTGTATCTTGCATTCTATCTGTTTCTCTAGTAAGCACCAACCAATACAGATTTGTATACAGGAGTGGTTCTAGAGAAACAAAATTGTAAAGATGAAAATTTTAATGGCCTAGCACTTCCTGGAGTTGGCTCTCCGTAACTTGGTGATACCTAAAGATGCCACGGTCTCTCTTTCTAAGTCTGGCGAGTTCTGATAATCCTTGCTGTGAACTATTGAATGCAATATGCGGTATAGATCCATTTGATTAGACTAATTTACCACATGAGATGTAAGGAATTTAGCAACTCCATCCATCATACTTTGGACTATTTTGGCCCTTTGTGAGTCCATCACAGCTCGGCTTCCTTTCCAGCAGGTCCTCAATGCCTTAGAGCCCGGGGCAACCCTTTTGGACATTGCTAGGTTGCTAGTGTCTATTTTTCTAATGTCTTTTCTTTATCGTTTTTTCCTCTTCATCTTTCCACCGTGGAAATTCTAGTTATTGTCTTCTTATTGCTCTCATTGCTGTTTGATTTCTCTCTTCAACTCAACAAAACACTAGAGATAAAATTTTGCTCTGAAAACTGCTCCTCACAGGTGGGTTGTGGGTTTTCCCTCGTTTTTGCCTTCTTGTAGGTCTCTTCTGGGCACCCTATGGTCCTGGGACCAAACACCATGCTCCAAAAATATTCTGTGGTTTTAGTTGTTGAAGGCAGGATAGTAAATCTGATGTCCTATGCTTAGTCATGGCCTGAAATGACTTGTGGTCATTTTGATTACAGTAAATATGCAATGAAATAATTTTTTTGTTGTTTTTGATGAGAAACTAGCCTATCTGAACAGTGTTTCCTCATATGTCTTTTATATTGTTTTATTTTTCAAAGATATATTTTATTATATTTATGTCTTTGGTATCTAGTACACATGTAATGAATACCCCCCTGCATGCTGTTATGTTAACTCTCTCTCTTCAAAAACTTAATCAATACTTATTCCCTTGTAAGACTGCAATTATCTACCTATATGTAAAACTTTGTATATCATTCCAGATCTACAGTCTGTGTCCAGCTGTTGGTTTTGTTTTCTTTTGTTTTGTGAAGGTTTCAGTCCATAATCAACTGGCTCCAAGCCAGGGTGGCACATGGCAGAGTTCATGTCAGATGAAAGACTGCAAAAACAAGAGCAAAAGGGGAGGAGTGTGGAGAGAAGACTCTTTCTGTCTCTTATATGGTATGTAGGCCACATCCACCCTAGGGCTAGTGTAGCACTCACACCCATAATCCCAGCACTGGACCATGAATCAACCACAAATTCTAGAAGCCTGCCCTCATGACTGCATGAGGCTGTGGGGGACATCCAGACACAAACTATAGCAACATTTAAACAATGATTTTTGTAAAAGTCTTTACAAATATGAACATTTATTGAAATTTGCAAAAACAGTTTCTTTAATTTTCAAAAACTTGATTACAATAACCTTGAATTTATTAGTCCCTCTGCTTTCTTTTCTAAAATGTTATTTCAGCTTACTATGAATATAACTCTAATAAAATTAAGTTCTTATGAAGAATTTTCATTTCAACGTGGACTCACTATACTCACATTTTCCTTTATATTTATTTTGAAAAAGTACAATATTTGAAATGAAATTTAAATATTTACTGAAGAAGCCTTTTCATAATTGCTATGAAGAGTATAGATATAAAAATATACCTATTTGAGGGGAAATAAAATATAGCTTCATAGAACTCAAGTAAAATTAGAAGACATAGATTTAGAACTCTGCTTTATTAACTAGAAAACATCTCAATTATTAAAATTATTTGAAGAATAAAGCATAATTCTGAAATCTCTTCCCCACTGTAGACGACCATTTACTCATGACTGGTAATTTATACAAACTACTGCAAAACATAAAATTTAAGTTGCTGTGCAAACAAGATGTTGAGTTATAATATACTTAAACAAACTAGAGTCCTGTGCAATTTTCATTGTGTACTTTAAATTAAAACAAAAATTAATTACTCATAAGATGCAATAAAAATCATAGTTTTCATACTGAGCTTCAGCAATTATAATTTGTATATTAGCTTAATGACCAGAAATAATTAAGTAAAGCTAGTTAAATCATAGGCATGTTATGGATTATGTTATTGGGTTGGGTAGTCAAGATAAAAAT
>RJWM01011895.1:0-58190 GCA_004363535.1 Dasyprocta punctata
TTTTTTTTTAGAAATGAAAACATGAACTCAACAAATAAATAGCCAAATTAGGATGAATTGAATGTGTTTAGAATATTGAGAATCTATTTACATTTCAATAAGATATTTCCTCAGTGTGAGTCTTAGATAAATCTCTCCAGAGATGAGGCTGGGACACAGAATTAAGAAGAAAGAGGCGCCCTTGACAATTTGGAGAGAAGGAAAGATAAGCAGAGGGGTGTTTAATAGAAACAGATGTGGATGTAATCCCGTTAGGAAGGAAAAAGCTGTACAAATATAACATAAGAGGAGGGGAAATGGCTTTAAACAAGTATAATGGAAAAACCTGGGGCGCTTTGAGAACTCAAGCTAAGAATGAGTTCATGACTCAAACTCTCTTCTAATTCAAAGCCCAGCAACTGGTGCATTATGTGTATAACCTAAAGAAAGGCGTGATGTTAAGCACAATATGTTTTTTGTGAGAAAGGTTAGTAGGAGTTTCTAAAAGTGGCAATGGAAGATTGAAAAGGAAGGATTTACCAGCCTAAAAATGCATAGAAAATATCTGTGGTCATGGATCTATATGGTAGTCTGTTCATTTCGAATCTAAGATCATTGAACATTGTTTACTTTGTTGTTGTTTATTCTAGCAGGAAAGATATGAGTTAAACTTAAGGAAGGCCTATTGACTAAAAGTTAAGCACTAAAAATATGTTTTATAGAAATTTACTGATTTCACTTTCTTTAGTGGAAATTATAGAATTTTACTGATTCTGCTTATATTTCTGTAAAACTTTGCATAACTTGAAGGAGTATGAAACAAGCTAACAGTTACCATCCCATCACAGTCATCCACTGATTATTGAGTAGTGCTTTAGTAAAAAGAAGAAATTTAGATAAAGTAGGTTGGAGAAAGTATCTTCCAGTACACATCCAGTAAGAACAGGGTGTGGTGGCACACACCTGTAATCCCAACACTCAGGAAGCTGAGACGGGAGGATCCTTGTGAGTTCAAAATCAGCCTGGGCTACAAAGTGAGCTCATGGCCAGCCTGAATTGCAAAACAAGGCCATCTCAAAAAGACACACACAAAAAAACACTCAAAAAGACACACACAAATAAAAAAGAACAATACTCCCTCATATTGCAAGAATATTCTACCTTCAAGAAAACATTCCCCTTCCTTGTATCTTACATTTTTTTCTCAGTTTTGAGTAATTGAGATTATGTGACTCAAGTCCTCCACCTTGTTGTTTGGAGGAAAAGAGATAGGCAGAGAAGCAAGGAAAACCTGGAGAAGATTGGGAGCTCATGCATACAAATCTTCTTTCCTAAAAATGAAGAATAAAAATTAACAACTCAGATATGGTTGTAGCTAAGTGATAGAGTGCTTTTGTAGTATAAGACCCTGGATTTCATTCCCCAGAACCATCACAAGAAAAAAAAGTCACAATTCTGACTGTTCCAAATCTTTTCACCTTTGCCCTACATCTCAGACTAGAACTTGGACAGAAGTCTAAGCACATTTCTCAAAGCTGAGCCACATCATTGATGACTAGTATAAAAAAATGTTAACAGTGAATCAACTAATCCCAGTGAATCAACTAATCCAGGGCTTTAATGGCTTTAAATAACTCTCTGTAAAGGTTAAGCAAAATTTCTCCACCAATAAATTTATTCCACACAGATGTGGTCACAATGTACAAAAGCAACATCCTTTGGCTAGCACTGCTGCAAGGGGAGGAACAAAGCTGCATAATGCGAGACACATGCTCCTTCTGAATCCTTCACCAAACCAGCTTCCTGCTTCTTAATGCAGGCACAGCAGGAATAGATCCTTTAGGGGAAAAGAAACTCCAAGACCAAAGCAATGGAAGGAACCCTTAGGTAACAAGCATTTTGTGGCATATTTGAGAAATGAACCAAGACTTTAGTAAAACCAAAGATAAATTTAATTCAAGTTAATTTCCAGGATTAACAGATTCAGAGAAAATTCTCTTCCATGTGATAAGTAGTATTACTATTATTGCTGTTGTAAAAGCTTTGGAAACTCGTTGCTTCAATATCATAAAATGAGAGATGAGAGAGACAAGGAGAAGGGGGAGGGGGAGGAGGAGGAGGAGAGATTGTGTGCACCCAAATAATGGGTCATGTATAATATCATTAGGTTTGGCCCAGAGAGGACAGTAGCTGGAATGAGAAGGGTTCTTTTAGTAAGGTACATTGTAAGACAAAATGCTGAGTTTCTGATGAACCAGAAAGAGATAGTAGACTTCTGTGACATCTGTGACTGAAGCAAGAGAGAGGAGGTAACAAATTGGATGTGGAAAACTGGGTGTGGTGATGCATACCTATAACTGCAACACTTGGGAGCCTGCAGCAAAAGGACTGCTACAAGTTCAAGACCAGAATGAACTATGTACTGAGTTCAAGGCCAGTCTGAGCTACAAGACAAGACCCTGTCTAAAAACAAAAAAAAGTTGGATGCAGATATCCTCAGTTAATGACCGGCCAATGAGCTATCATCCAAAGCCCTGAAGCCACCATACTTTGACGGACAGAGAACTCCAAGATGATGAGCTGAGAGGTTCATGCAAAGGAGGAATACTGGAAACCATGAGAATGCCAGCCCAACTGGTTTATTGTCTCACAAAATAAGACATCATAGCATTAATGCCACCACACAAAGAAATTTTTCCTCCATATTAACACAGTCTAGGGAGTTCTAGGTCTTTAACATTTGACTACACCTAAGCAATATATGCTCCTTAGATTAGCTTATTCAAGAATGCCATTTCCATTTACATTTTTCCTCTCCCTCTTCTCCCTTTCCAATAACAACCTCATTATAAATCTCACAAGAGTTTTGCCTGGCAGATATGCCTGATTCACATTCCTGCCTGACCATTTGTTGGTAAAGAGTCAGAACAATTGATATATTTAAGTACATATTGTAGTCTGCAGAAATTATCAAGAAAATAAAAAAATACATACTGTGTGAAACTATGACCAAATATTTCAATATAATAACTAAAAGTCATGGACTTCTTAACAAGATGATTTTTTTTCTTCCTGGAGAAATACATAACTCAGGATTCCTAATTCATATTAATCTTACCTCAAAAGTTAGTTGCTCTTAACAATACACACTGTTCAAGTGGGAGAGACCTTTGATAGCACTGTGTTGTCCCTGTGGCCTAGCACTTTCACGCCTTTGTCACCCACCTTCTTCCACCTCAGTGGCATCACGTTGCTAAGCACCATAAGTGCCATGTTGCTAAGAAACTCCAACTTTGAAGGACACTTGGATTTACAGGGCCATATCCTGGGGGAGAGGGGCTCAGACAGCACCAGGACACAGTCTACAAGCTAAGACTTCTTGAAAAGAGATTTTAGGAGAAATATCTGTGCCTCCCGAGAACTCGCCATGTTGGGTCAGGGAGGATCTAACCAGGAAACAACTAGCCTGCCTTCCCGGTGAGTGGCGTGACAGGCGCAGATTCCAGGAAGGGAAAGATCCATGCTTCCCGTGCACCTACTGGCACATGGGTTAAGAATCAAGACCTCCCCGCTCCCCCATAAGCAACCTGCTGGTTTGGAGGACTGGCTAAGTAGATAGCAACTAAGGTACATAAAGCAACTAAATGCTTGTATTGTTTGGTTGATTTTGCAGGCCTGGGGCCAGCAGTCTGAGCATCTCTTGGGAGGATGACAGTATGCAATGTAGCAAATATGGGGGATTCCCTTCTGTCTTGTCTTTGAGGCACAACATTGTTCTCCTTGTTTTGCTTTATTCTGAATAATTTTTTTTTGCTTTATTTCATGTTCTGTTTTGATTGGCTTTATTCTGTTTTGGTTTTGGTTTGATCTTACTATACCTGATGAAATGGTCAACTATTGTGAAGATAACAAGATATACTATAGTAGATACTGTTTTCCTAGTATCTTTCTTTGAAGTTCTGTACCAGTTCTACTGCTTCATTTTGATTGACTTTGTTCTGTTATGTTTTGTTGGATTTTACTATCTTTAAAATAAAATTTAAAAAAAAGTAAAAAAAGGCAGGCATGGTGGCACATGCCTTTAATCCCAGCACCCGACTCGGGAGGCTGAGGTAGGAGGAGCATTGTGAGTTCAAGGCTGGCTTGGGCTACAATGCAAGCGCAAGGCTGGCCTGAGCTACATAGTGCAACCCTGCCTCGAAAAACTAGGGCCGGGAGTTTGGCTCAGTGGCGTAAGGGCCTGTCTGACAGACGTAAAGCTGTGAGTTCGATCCCCAGTGCTGCAAAAAAAAAAAAAAAAAAAAGTAAAGAGATTTTAAAAGATCAAATGAAGCAAGAAAAAAATCACACAGATGTATTCACACCACTTTATACCAATGGAATTCTCCTCCAAAAATATCATATCAGGCAAAGAGGTGTCACTTGTAAGAATTCAGATATCCAATTTATTCCTAAAATTCCAAAGGCTCTGCTATTTTTCAGCAAATACTCTTGGCAGACAGGATGCAAAGGGGTGGACTAAACTGGCTAAAGAAAGGGTCCCTCTCTGAGTAGGGTCCCCCTCTCTCCACTGGCCTCTGGCATCCCCCACATGCTGAATTCAGTGAGTTCCTACATCCTCTTTATGTTGTTATTGCTGTATTGTATTTTGTTTTCATAAGTACTTATTTTATCCTCTATTCACTAAAGCAAGTTTGATAAAAGTAGAATCAATTGTTTTTGTTTCTACTGCCATCACCATCTTTTTGAGCCTAAATTTTACTCAGTTTTTGGCACTATTCTTCTTTATATATGGATCTAATCTTCCATTTCCACACATTCTCATTTATATTATCACTTGAAGATATCTTTTCACATTTCTTATAATGCTGTTTTGCTGTACAGCTTTTAATTGTTTGAAGAGATGCTTTTCTTTTTCTTTTTTGTTTTCAGTAAGTAATTGCTTTGCCTTCACTTTTGAATGATATTTTTGGTAGCTCTAAAATGCTAACTTCACTGGGCTATTTTTCTTTTCACTCAGCATGCAGAAGATACAATTCCATATTCCTCTAGTTGCATAGTTCTGGAGGAAATATCTAAAATTATTCTTATCTTTATTGCCTAATAAGTAATGTCTTTTATGTGATTGCTTTTGAGACATTTTTCCTTATCGGTGGTTTTCAGAAATTTGACTATGTTGTCACTCCACTGGTTTTCTTTTTGATATTTATCCTGCTTGAGTCAGTTGCAACTTTAAATCTCTGTATTTATAGAGTTCGTTAATTTTGGATTTCTCCAACCATTATTTGTTCAGGAATTTTCTCTGAGTCTCTGATTTCTGAGATGCCAATTAAATGCATGTTAGGGACCCTATGGTATTATCCCACAAATCATTGGACTTCTGCTGCTTTTTTGTGAGTCTTTTTTGGGGGGGTGGGAGGAGTTGAGACGGGGTCTCGCTATGTAGTTGAGGCTGGCCTCAAACTTGCAGAACCTCCTGCCTCAGCCTCTCAAGCACTGGGATTATAGGCATGCACTCCCATGCCTGACCTTGCTGCTTTTTTATATATTTACTTCTCTCTCTGATTCATTACATAAATATTTTAAGGAAAAGTTCACTGATCTTTCCTTTTTCAATGACTACTCAGTATAATCTAGTAAAATTTTTATTTCATATATTGTACTTTTATGTTCATTGTGTTGTGGTTCATATCTTTCATTCCTTTCCTAATTACGTAAAAAGTGAAAACTTTAAATATAATGATTTAAATAAGTTTTCTATAACCTTAGCCTACTGTTATCATCTTTGCCATTTTTTTATTTTATGAAAAAATAAAAATCCATTGCCTGATTTTTCTCTCAGTTAATGGTAATTTTACATATAAATAGTAAATTTAATATATACTTATAAATTTATAATTATATATTACATAGTTATACATAATTATATAAATTTATATGTAAGCAATTTATGTATAATTACCATTAACCAAGAGAAAATAATAAATTCATAAATATATAAATTTATGTATAATAAATAATATAATTACATTTTATATAATATACAACTATATATTTCATTAGATACATTATATATAACATAGATATTTACTTCTTTGCATTTTTTTTATTGGATTTAACGTGTTACATCATTGAAAGTTAGATTTCATCTTTCCTTAAGAGTGTTGAAATTTATTTCAACAGGTAGCTATGTGACTTTCAGATCAGCTAACTTTTAAGCTTTATCTGGGCTAGATCAGAACAGCTCAAGGACTAAGTTAATCTAACTGTTAAACCCGACCTTTCTGTTGTCTCTATTATAGTTGAAAAGAACATGTCTCAGCCTGTGTGAGCTCTGAAGCTGTTAAGCTTGCAATTTTGTGTTTTCTTAAGTTTCCTCCTACAAATGAGAAGTTTTACATTCAGACTCAAAAGGACCCCTGTTCAGATTTCTGGAGCTATCTTAGGTGTGCATAACTCTCTCTTCTCTAGTACGTGCCTCTGAAAATCTCACCTACTTTGTCTCCCTCAAATTTTAATCACTGTCTGCCCAACTCAGTGAGCACACTCTTTACTTTTCTCTCATTGCTGAGACAAAATACGTGACACCCAAGTTAAAGAAGGAAGGTTTACTTAGCTCACAATTTGTGGAGCTTGCAGTCCACACTCAGCTCAAGGCAGAGTGGCACACGCAGAGGACAACAGTTCATGGTGGCAGAAAACAGCAAAAGCAACAAGAGCAAAAAGGGACGAGCATGACAGAAGACTCCTGTCCCTTACATTGTATGCAGGCTCCCCACCCTATGGTGGGTGTAGCACTCACACCCATAATCCCAGTCAAGGGCCATGAATCAACCTCAAACTCTAGAAGCCTGCCCCTATGACTGCATGAGGCTTTGGGGGGACATCTAGACACAAACCATGACAGCTTGTTGTCCTGTCCTGCACCATGATTCACAAAGGAGCTCCAGGTGACTGTAGCCAAAGCCTCCGTAGGGTTCATATCATTTATTTTTCCTTCTCTGGGCCAAAGCCCTTTGTTCCTTATTGCCAGTTTCTGAAAACATTGTATATGTTTTTCTAGGTTTCTAATCTGTACAGCAAAAAGTCAAGTTACTTAAATGTATATCTAAGCAGTTGAACATGATGGTGCATGTTTCTAATCCCAGCTACGTGAGGGGTTGAGGCAGGAGGACTGCAAATTCAAAGCCAGTCTGGGAAACTTAGTGAGACCTTGTTTCAAAAAATAAAAGATAAAGGACTGGGAATGTACCTCAGTGACACAGAACTTGCCTAGCATGTACAAGACTCTAGGTTTAATTCTCCATACCACAAAAAAAAAAAAAAAAAAAACTGGAAAAATGCATTTTCAGTGAGTGAAAGGACTTAGGGCTACTTAAATGGGTGCTTCTGACCATGAGTCTCTCATGAGTTTGCAGTTGACATGTTGGCCACCAGTACAGTATTATAAAGGTTTCAGTGGAGCTACACTGATTCCAAGGTGGCTTACTAGTGTTCAAGGTAAAGTGACACTGGATGTATGATATCATAGTTCATGGACATCTCCGTCAGTCTGCTCAAGTGTCATGACACTTAGCTGGCTTCTCTCTAAGAGGTGACTTAAGAATTTCCTGTTTTCTGTAGTCACCAAAATATACCAACTACAGGGAGAAAACAGCTTAGACTCTTGGTAAAAGGACATACCACGGGCATTCTATGTAATCCAAACCACTCTGACCACTGGCATTCTATGTAATCCAAACTATTCTGGAATGCACTCAATACACAGGTGAAACTATGCTCTCCAAGTTCTTCAATTAATTACTTATTTAGAAAACTGACCAAAGTTTAATTTAACAAAAATAAGTACAGCTGCTAAAGAAATTTGAGCAGTCACTGCTCCTCCTTTTTCATGTTACTTCAGAGATTCTAATCACATTCCCCTAAGAGTCTCAAGAAGGCCTAAGGGTGTTGGCACAGTACCTGTCTGGCAAGCACAAGATCCTGAGTTCAATTCCAGGAACAACAAAAAAGAAGAGTTAAGGGGTTTTTTGGCACACAGAGACTCCCAGATAAGCACTGCGCTAATCCAGAACTCCATTTGCACACTGCAATGTATTTGACTGTCCTTGCTGCTTAGTTCCACAAGGGTAAAACCAACAACCTCTTCAATCTTTTACTGAGAGTTTTGCCGACATGTGGCACCACCTCAAAAAACGAAGAGGAAGAGAAGGAGGAGGAGAAGGAAGAGGAGGAGGGGGAGGAGAAGAGAAGAGGAGAAGGGAGGAGGGAGAGAGAGGAGAGAGGGTGGAGGAAGAGAGGGAGAGGGAGAGGGAGAGGTATGCCAAGTACTAAGAAAAAGAAATTAAACAGATGTTGGCAAATCTGTTGGTTGCAGACATGATCAATGTAATGTAGGGTAGGCTGCTTTGGCTTCTGAACAAAGGTGACTTGCAAGTAGCATAACATTTTAAAATATGTGCACTTTCTTAGACTTTTTATACACTGATTTCATAAAATTCACTTCTCTTTCAAATGTAGATATAGGTATTATGGTAGCCATTGCTGATTTCCTATTATCCTGTTTTGAAGTCCTGTATCACTTTCACTGTTTTGTTTTGATTGGCTTTGTTCTGCTTTATTTTGTTTGGTTTTATTCTCTTTAAAATAAAATTTTTAAAAATAATACTAAAAAAAAATGTAGATGATGCATACCTCTTGGCAGTAAATTTAACATTTAACATGTAAAGTTGTAAGCCAGTAAGTCAACAGAGGGGAGAGATTCACACTAAACTGGCTCATACAAAACTGAAAACAAATGTAAGGATTTGGGTTGTGGTTCAGTGGTACAGTACTTGCCTAGCATGAGCAAGGCACACATACCATATATTACACCACATATACATACATGTGCACAGAATATATATAGATGTCAAGTATTCAGTATAAGTATTAACTGATATAGACATTCACTACAGATTTTGAGCTACCTGTCTTCAAGAATTACAGACTAATGACTAACATGCTTCCAGTTCTTTAATTTATATCTAATTATATGCACTATGTAGTATATGCACTATGTAGTAGACCAAAGATTCAAACAACAAGATAAAGATCATGGTGCTCACATGGTCCAAACAGAATGAATCAGAAATAAATCAGGGAGAAGTGCTGAAAACATTTCTATGTTTGTCCAGAATTTAACATGTTTGTTGATCATGTTTTTGTTGGTTCATAGTCTGAGATTTAATAATTATAAACTATCGTGCAGAGTCCTTGCTGAGATTTTTTTTAAAAAAATGGAATGTCACCATTTCTTAGCTTTATTTCTGCTCTCATTAATCCACTGTGGCATTTACAATGACAATTTGTAAGTACTCGAGACTCTAAACATTTAATTATTACAACCTTTCCATAGTGTCTTAATTGTCACTCTCTATAGCTGTGTTGTCTAGTATGGCAGCCATATGTGAATATTTAAATTAATTATACTAATTAAAAGTAAAAAATAAAATTCACTCCTTCAGTTTTACTATTCTCATTGCAAGCAATCAGCAGCCATTGTATTACAGATTATTTTTATCATCACAGGAAGTTTTACTGGACAGAACTTACTGATTTCTAGCATAATTTGGGGATGGGGAGAAATAGAAGTAAAAATGATTAAGAAGTAATATGTGTATGTACCAATTCCCCAAGATTAAGTGAATTATAATGTATCACAACCATATACTAATAAAAAAAACTAAAAAACAAAAAGAATTTTCCAACTCTAATCATATTATATTGTCTTGCATGGTTTCACAACATTTTGGGTTTTTTTATTAATCAGTTAACTGTTTGACACTTATTAATAAGTATTTATTTATTATTAAAATAGCAATTAATTAGTATGCTCCATAGGTTAAATCTATTTTCTACCCAATAACGCTACCATTGGAGAACACCAAAAGTAAATTTTTAACTTTATATTACATTGGAAAATAATAATAATAATATTAGATCTGAAAATAACATTTGAGATTAAAAACTGGATATAATAAGCTAAATTGTATTAATTAAATCAGTTTCTTATTTTCTTTGTGAAACTTTTTCATGGAGAACACACTAAAAACATTCCTTCCTTTTTGAGTTTTTACAAACTGTATGCTAGTGAAATTTTTAGAAATTCTGGGTTTTTATGGTACCATATTCTTTGAAATTTTGTCTCCTAGAGTGGAGTAGGTTTACATATACTTTCTCAATTAAAGGAAATTTCAGGTTGCTTTTTTAAACTCAGACTGACAGAACATCAAGTATAGTGATAATTTATTTGTTTGTGGGCAAAAGATTATTAGCTTTAAAAATGACTGATCTCAGTGCCCCTCCTTGGATGTTTCATTATAATTATTCATATTGTTTAAGGGGAAATTCAACAAGATAATTTAAATATTCCACTGGACAATAAAAAGCAAAAGCATATCATGTATCTAGGGACTTTATGTGAATTGTTTTTTTCTCTAACTTGACCCACAAGAGAATTTTTTATTAGCGTTAAAAATGACTTCAGTTAATTTCTTCAGCAAACAAATACAACTTTTCTATTCTGTTTGATCTCTGTTTACCTACATATTCTCCCCCATCCATTTTGAAGTTACTTGATTGTTTGGAAGTGTATCTATAATTGGAGAATACTGCAACTCATCTTCTTAGTGTAGAAAAATACCTGTGGTCCCCAAATCCTTTATATGTTTTAATCCAGGATTCCATCAGACATGTCACCAGAGTATGGTAACTTGTTTATAATTTGAATACCATTCTCAATAAAGCATGACAACAAGTCAACATTTTAAGCCTTAATAATCTTTGACACAAGCAAAATGTAGGCTTTTACCCCAGCACTGAAAATTGGCGCTATTCTTGAAAGATTTTGTTGGAAGGAAATGAAGCAGACTTTCAACTCAATAGCAACACACACACACACACACACACACCAATTTTAACATGGACAATAGGCCTAAATAAACATTTCTCTGAGCAAGATATACAAATGGCCAACAGATATACAAAAAAACTGCTTCACATCACTAACCATCAGAGAATTAAGTCAAAACCACAATGAAAAGTCACTTCATTCTAGTAAGAATGGCTATTATCAAAAAGACAAAAGATAAATGCTGTCACTAATGTGGAGAAAAGGAAATCCTTGCACAGTGGAAACTCGTGGGAATCTAAATTAATGCAACCATTATGGAAAAAGGTATGGAGAACCCTCAAAAACTGAAAATACAACCACCACATGATCCAACTATCCCATTACTGGGTATATGTCTAAAAGAAATGTACTCAGTGTATCAAAGGGACATCCACATCCACACGTTTATCACAGCCTTATTCACAGTAGCCCAGAAATACACACAAGTTAAGCTTCCATCAACAAATGAAAGGACAAGAAAATGTGGTACATATGCACAATGGAATACTATTCAGTCCTAAAAATGGAATCCTCATCATTTATGACGTGGAGATCATTATGTTAAGTAAAATAAATTAGATCCAGAAATACAAGCACTGCTTGATCTCACTCATATCTATAATCTAAAAAATATTGATCTCATTGAAGTTGAGAATTGGAATAGTGGTTATTAGAGGCTGGAGATAATAGGAGAGGAAGGGATGGGAAGAGGCTGATCAATGAGAACCAAGATACAGAGAGAGCCAAGATACAGAGAGAGAGCTGTAGTAAAGCTGGGTATAGTGGTGAACACCTGTAATTCAGGCTACTCAGGAGGCTGAAGCAAGAGGATCTGAGTTGGAGACCAGCAGGGAAAAAGTAGTGAGACTTCTCCCTCAAGAAACAAAAACTGATTCTGCACAGTGGCAGAATAATGTACCATATATTTCAAAGAGCTAGAAGAAATAATTCTAAAGTTTTTCTTCATAAATAAATATTTGAGGAAATAGATATATTTAACCTGACTTAAACACTACAAAAGTACTCATGTATCAAAACATCACATGGTACTGTATAAATACATATAATTTTTATGTGTTTATGCATCCATTTTTAAAATAAATTTAAATTTCAAAAGAAAGAAATTTTTCCCATTAAGGTTTACCTAAAGCAGCACTGAATGATTTTAATTCTGTGACTCATAACTGTAAACATCACTTTCCTGTCTAATGAGAAAGTTAAAAATAAAGCCTCATACATGTCAATAAAACTGGTTTTTCAGAAAGTTTCAGGAGTATTGGAAGATTGTAAAGATTATCAACTTACTTTGAAATAACAAGAAAAGATCCTAATCAGAGTTCGCATAAAAGTAATCAGATAAACTGGCATCAATTGTGTATTCACTTAAGTACACACAATTCCATTTTAAAGATTTATCTTCATACTCCCTAAAATGTTCCCTGATTAATGTCCATGAGCCTAATCGTGGAATGGTTGTTTCTGCCCCCACTTACTGCCTGATTATCCCTCTTCCACATAAATGTTAATGTTGCTTTCGTGGCATTCAAAAAGAAAGCAATCAATGGCTATTCATCTTTTTATACAAGGGCAATAAAAATTCTCTCTAGAGTCTTCAGTGTGAGATGTTTTGATGCTCAAGTTAACTAACATTTTCAAGGAAAAGTTTACCCACAACAGTGCATAGATAAAGGACTTCATGTTCATCCTATACCACTCTGCCCTAGAAATAGAAGATATGTCAGGTCAAAATCAGATTTTAAATATACTATCAATATTACTAAGAGGAAAAGGGTTTCACTCTTCAGTCTTGACACCACAGAATTAACTAGCTCAGCTGGAAAGAACTAAGTTTCTTACGTGGAGGTTATTATCTCATTCTAACATCATTCTATTTCTCAGTAAAATTAGTCTACTAATAATTGGAGAAGTCTAGCTACAATCCTAGGGCCATTGCTTTCCTATCTTTCTCATCATATACTTCCTCCTCTTCAGACCCAAGCAGACACATACAGAGATCAAACACAAAGCCTCTTGATCAAATGGCCTGCATTCCCCCTCCAGAACACTTTCCCCTCTCTCTACCAGAGGGCTAATGTGATTTTCCTGTCAAATGTGTCAACTCTCTGAAGACGCCTATCAGCTGCCAATGTGAGGTCTTCCAGACAAAACCATTGCCTTCAGGAAGAGAATAAAACCTTAGAGAGCTGCAAAAATAAAAGCCAGTGAGAGCCTGGGCATCCTTCTGCACACCATCTGAATCTCAGGTCTGGATTTTCATAAGATACAGAGATTTAATGAAGCAGTTTCTATAAAAGCTTTGAAAGGGAGACCATGAATTTAAGTATCATTCCTTATAGATTTTTAGGAAACCAGAGAATTCTTACTAGGATTTTTTTATTATTTACTTGAAGCAAAAGCTAAAAGAATGTTTCTTTTCTTAATTCATTTTGTATAGAAAACAGTGCTCTACTTAGGATGAGTTATCCATCCAATATGGGAATAGAGATATTAAAATGGGTTAGAGTCTTCTTCAACAGCTACATGTCTCATTTTACTACTGTTTAACAAGAAAGGCTAAGTAAGAGTTGTCTAGCCAGTTGTGGTGGCACACACTCGTAATCCTAGCACTCAGCAAGCTGAGGCAAGAGGATCACTGTGAGTTCAAGGACAGCCTGGGCTACACTCAAGGCCAGTCTGAACTACACAGTGAGACCCTACCCACCCCCCGCAAAAAAAGATGCCTCAAATAGCTGATCTATCCAGGTTTCAGTTCAGTTCAGTTCTGCTAAGAAAGCACCAGACACATTTCTTGCTGTGCATAGGGGATTTTTATTGGGCAGAATGAAGTCTGGCTTAGCAACCAAAGTTCCAATTGCTGTTTTCTATCTTTCAGTTCTCTTAAAGGTCCTATAATAAATGGGTCGACACCCTTTGCTGTGTCCTTCTGAAGAAATTAGAAAGGGACACATATCTGAGATCAGCGTTAATCACATAAAAGTTGAAGAAAAAGAATACAATGAACATAATTTTAAAATAACAGATATCCCTTGCTCTGAGCCAGGAGGACCTGGGAACCACACACCCCAACCCTAGTCAACACTATCCCTGCTTATGGGTTACCCACAGCACAGGGCAACGGAAGTGATAATCAACAGATCAGCCTTATTGAAGAAGAGACCAACACTCTGGAAGAGAGTTTTGCTTCAGGACTGAAGCCATATCCTACCACAGAGGCAGCCTTGGGACATCAGCTTAGGGAGGGTAGCGATAAATACATAATCTGGGATCACCTGGGAAGCCAGGGTTCAGATGAGGAAGATCATACAGCTGTGGGAGCCCAGGTTCAATGGGAATAATTGTCAGAGGGGACAATTCCTGAAGAAGAAGAAGGCACTTAGTCTAGTGGTATGTTTGAGCTCTAGCACTGCTGCCTACATCAAGCAGAAATTAGTGGTCTGAATTATTATAGATCAATAGAAGTGTGGCCTAATTATCTTCTCCAAAAGCGTAGTCCTCTTTGTTTTGGTTAAGGACAGTACATGAGTGGCTCCTAGTGTTCGTCACTATCTAGTCAACATTTAATGCCATTGTTGTCACAGAATTTACTACTACAGACAAGGTAACATAGCAGTGGCTGCCAATTGGTTTTCTCTCTATGCCAGTTTCTAGATTCCCTGGGGTTCATAAGCATACTGTGATTCACTCTTGAAGAATGGGATACTGGGCCAAAGAATTTGCAAACACTAGGGAAAAAAAAAGAAATAGGAAAAGATAAAGCAACAAAATGCATCCAAAAACTCCCAACTTCCCCAAAACTGAGAAAGGGGAACAGAGGGTTCATAAATCACACAGAAGATAGTTCTAAAAGGATAGCAGTGGAGGTAAAGCAGTTCAGTGACATCTTGGCAAATTAAAAAAAAAAAGATGTAACTAATCGGATCACAACTCTAAGGAAAAACATAATCAACAAGTCTAAAGAAGATACTAATAAACAGTTAGTGGGGCTAAAGAAAAAGATGCAAACCATGAATGCTCAGCATACAAAAGAATGGAACCCCATGTTCCAACCAGAAATTCAGGAGATTTAGGGTGTGGGTAGCAGAAGTAGCCAACATGAAGACAGTATCAGGCCTAGAGTATAGGCTGTGGTCAATAATTAATCAATTACAGATACTTTAAAAACAACAAGGGGACAGGAAAAATGTGTCTAACATCTCCGAGATGACTCAAACAGGACTAACATAAGAATAATTGGAACTAGTGAAAAATCAGAAAACAGCACAAATAGCATTTTTTTAAAAACCGTGTTTACACAAGTTATAGCAGAAAATCTTCCACACATAGAAGAAGAATTTAACATAAAAGTGATTCATATAGAATCGCAAATAGCTTTGATCAGAAAAAAAAAAACCCATGCCATGTAATAATTAAGATACCAGAAACACAATGCAAAAACAGAATCTTAATGGTTTCTAGAAAAAAGTGATGAGTCTTCTATTAGGGAAAACCTATCAGAATTGTAACACATTTCCTGAAAGACAAATGATACGGAAAAGGAGAGAGAAAAAAATTATCATAACCCCGTGTGGACAATGTGTCGAGAAGTGTACCTTGACTTAGTACAATAGTCTTACATGTTTTATATTTTTCAGCCTATTAGTCTGGTTTTTAATCTGATAATTAACTTTACAAGATCCTAAAAATATACAAATCCAATGCTGGCAAAATGAAGAGAGGTGAAGAGAAAGGAAAGAAAGAATTGAAATGTATTTACATGTACCAATTCTCTATGATGAATGTAATCACTATGTACAGCAAACATATGCTAACAAAAGTTAAAAAAAATTACAACAGATTCTCAACACAAACCTTGAAGAGAAGGAGATCATGGAATAAAGTGTTTCAAACTCTAAAAGAAAACACCATCCAACCCAGATTGTTAAATCTGTGAAATTATCTTTCAAAATTGATAGAAAAGGCTGGGTATGGTGGCGTATGCTTAATTCTAGAATTTGAGTGGTTGGGGCGGGAAGATTGCCACAAGTTTGAGGCCAGCCTGGACTACATAGTGAGTTCAAAGCCATCCTGACCTACATAGCAAGACCCTGTCTCAGGAAAAAAAAAAAAAAAAAAAAAAAAAAAAAAAAAAAAAAAAAAAAAAAAAAAAAAAAAAAAAAAAGATACATCCATTATAAAGAAAATCTAAAGAAATTCATGACCACCAAATCAACACTCCAAAAAAAATCTCAAGGGTAACCTGAAAGAAGACAATTAAGCTAACAGTGTCAAAAGCCCAATGAAATAGATACATCAGGTAGGGCTAGGAATTAAATAAAAGGAAAAAAAGAAAAATAGGGACAGGAAATTAATACAATGAAAAGAATGTCAATATTATCAATGGAAATGGATTGAACTCACAATTCAGTGGTATACTGTATACGAGACATATTTAACACAAGAAGAAATTCATAGACTTAAAATCATAGGATGGAATACAATATTCCATGCAACAGTAACCTGAAAACAAGCAGGAGAAGCTATCCTATTTTCAAAGTGAATTTCAAACCAAAACTGATCAAAAGAGACAAAAAAAGGACAGTACATATTGGTTAGCAGAACTATTCAACAGAGCTATTCAACAAGAAGAGTTAATAATTATAAACACATATGCACCAAACCATGGTGTAGTCAACTTCATAAAACAAACATTAATGGGCATAAAAGATCAGAAAAACATCAATACAATTATAGTAGGGGAATCTCAATATCCCACTGCCACAAGTAGATCAACTAAAAAAAATCAACAAAGAAATATCAGAGTTGAATCAAACCTTCAAACATATGGAATTAATAGATATTTACAAAATTTTCCATCAACACCAACATAATACACATTCTTTTCAGCTACACACAGTACTTTCTCAAAATTAGACCACGTTAGCTAATAAAGCATGCCTAAGTAAATGTAAAAGAATCAAAATTTTACTATGTATATCATCATATCACAATACAATGAAACCAGAAATCAATAGCAAAAGAAACCATGCAAACATATGGAAATTAAACAATACACTCTTAAATAATCAATGGGTCACAGAGGAAATTAGGGAAGAAACAAGACAGTTCCCAGAATTAAATGATAATGCCAGTACAATACACCAGAACTTACAGGACATGATGAAAGTAGTCCTATGAAGGAAGTGCATAGCAGTGAACCTCATCATAAGAAAAACAGAATGAGCCCAAGTAAATAACCTAACAACACATCACAAAGTCTCAGAAAAGCAATAACAATCCACACTCAGAGTTTGTACAAGGAAGGAAATTTTAAAGATCAGAGCAAAAATTAATGAAATGGACGGGAAAAAAAAAGAATCAACAAATTGAAGAGGTGGTTCTTTGAAAGAATAAATAGACAAACGCTTAGCCAATCTTACCCAAAAAGCAGAAACAAAAGACATGAATCTATGCAATGAGAAGTGAAAAAGGTGAAAGTAAAACAGTGATGAAATCCAGATGATTAGCAACTCCTTCTCAAACATATATACTAAAAACAATTGGAGAATTCAGAAGAAATGGAGAAATTCTTAGATGCATGTGAGTTGTCAAAACTGAACCAAGAAGACTTAGAAATTTTGAACAATCCAATAACAAGCAATGAAATTGAAGTATTAAAAAAAATACCTCTACCAACTAAGAAAATCCCAGGACCTGATCAATTCACAGCCAAACTCTACAAGAACTTAGGAAAGAGCTAACCCCAATACTGCTTAAACTTTTTAATAGAATTGAGGATGAAAATGACTTTCAAAATCATTCTTGGATCATCCTGATCCCAAACCAGACAAAGATCTAACCAAAAAAGAAAACTATGGGCCAATTTCTCTAATGATCATAGATGCAAAACTCCTTAATAAGATACTGACAAACAGAATGTAACAAATCATCAAAACCCAAGTGCCCATCAACCAAGGAATGGATAAAAAAGATGTGGTATTTTTATACAATGGAATTACTACTCAGTTATCAAAAAAGATGGCATCAAGACTTTTATAAGTAAATGGACATGACTCGAGACCATACTCATAAATGAAATAAATCAAACTCACATGTGTAAATACCATATTGTCTCCCTAGTGTAAGAAACTAAGAAAGTATATATGATCCTAAATCTACAATAAATATCGTGTAAGGGTAAGAAACTGCTTAAAGAGGAAAAGTAATTGGGATAGGGGAAAGGAGGAAAGAAGAAAGGGAAAAGGAAAAAAGCATAAATTTGTATATGTATATACATAAGATAGCAAAAATGACTATATTACTAAATGTATGCTATTGAAAAAGAACAGTTAATACTCAAATGATTAGATCAATTTTACATGTCTATGTCTGTTAATCTAAAAAACCCTTTTGATGGTAATGATGTGTAATATTACAACTATTGTCAAATTTCTATCATCTTGTTCTATAAACCTATATGGTTATTATATTGGATTTGTTGTTGTTGTTTGTTTGTCTCTTTTGCTTTTGGTTTTTCTGTGTCTTTCTTCTCTTAAACAAAAAAAAATCATCAACTAAAAGACAACTAGCCAGCCTTCCTGGTGAGTGGCACAAGCGGCACAGACTCCAGGAAGAGAAAGATCTGTGCCTACCGGCACATGGACTGAGAATCAAGATATTCCTCCCTCCCTGCAATAAGCAACCTGCTAGTTTGGAGGACCTGCTAAGTTGATAGCAACTAAGGTACATAAAGCAACTAAATGTTTGTGTTGTTTGGTTGATTTTGCAGGCCTCGGGTCAGCAGTCTGACCATCTCTTGGGAGAATGACAGTATGCAATGTAGCAAATATGGAGGATTCCCTTCTATCTTGTCTTTGAGGCCTAACATTGCTCTCATTGTTTTGCTTTATTCTGATTAATTTCTTTTTGCTTTATTTCATATTCTGTTTTGATTGGTTTTATACTGTTTTGTTTTTGGTTTCACTTTACTATACCTGATGGAATGGTCAACTATTATAAAGATAACAAGATATACTATAGTAGTTATTATTTTCCTAGTATCTTGCTTTGAAGTTCTGTACAAGTTCTACTGCTTTGCCTTGATTGACTTTGTTCTGTTATATTTTGTTGGATTTTACTATCTTTAAAATAAAAAATATATCATGAAAAAGATCATACACCATGACCAAGTAGACTTCACCTCAGGGACATGAGGATGGTTTAATATATGCAAATTGATAAATTTAATTTATCACATAAATGGAAACAAGGACAAAAATCACACAACCATTTCAATAGATACAGAAAAAGCCTTTGAAAAAAATCTAACATCCATTCATGATTTAAAAAAAAAGCCGGTCGTGGTGGCGCACGTCTTTAATCCCAGCACTCTGGAGGCTGAGGTAGGAGGAGTGTTGTGAGTTGAAGGCTGGCTTGGGCTGCAACGCGAGTGCAAGGCTGGTCTGAGCTACATAGTGCGACCCTGCCTCAAAAACCTAGGGCTGGGAGTTTGGCTCAGTGGCTTAAGCACCTGTCTGACAGGTTCAAGGTTGTGAGTTCGATCCCCGGGGCAACAAAAAAAAAAAAAGAAAGAAAACCTGAGGTGGTGGGGCATGAGTGCACACACCTGTAATCCCAGCATTCTGGGAGGCTGAGGCAGGAGAATCATTGCAAGTTTGAGAACAGCCTGGGATACAAAGTGAGCTCAGCTGAACTGTGTAGTGAGACCCTGTCTCAAAAAGACAAAAAAAAAACCCTGAAGAAAATATGTATAGGAGGTCTTTATCCCAATATGATTAAAGCCACTTATGACCAACTACACTCAACATCACATTAAATGGGAAAAAACTAAAAGACTGTCCTC
The DNA here is from genome assembly GCA_004363535.1 of Dasyprocta punctata. Lineage (NCBI taxonomy): Eukaryota > Metazoa > Chordata > Mammalia > Rodentia > Dasyproctidae > Dasyprocta > Dasyprocta punctata. The sequence goes on from RJWM01011895.1 coordinate 19,773, forward strand.
TAAAGTCAGGAACAACACAAGGATGTTCACTATCACCACTCCTATTCAACATAATCCTCAAAATATTAATCAGTGCAATCAGGCAAGAGAAAGAAAAGGAAGATGATGAAGTCAAACTATTGCTATTTGCAGATGACATGATCCTTTATGTACAAGACCCAAAAGACTCCTAGAATTAATAACCAAATTCGACAATGTAGCAGGACACAAAATAAATACACAAAAATCAACAGCATTCCTGCACACTAACAATGAACTCATTGAAAAGAAATTAAGGAAGCAATACCATTTACAATAGCATCAAAAAAATTTAAATACTTAGTTATTAACCTAAATAAGGAAGTCAAAGACCTCTACAATGAAAATTACATCACTCTGAAACAAGAAAATGGGAAGGTATCCCCTGTTCCTGGATAGTCAGAATCAACATAATCAAAATGGTTGTACTTCCACAATTGATATACAACTTTAAGGCAAATCAATCAAAATATCAAAGTCATTTCTTACAGAGCTAGGGAAAACAATCCTATATGATATTTATGTGGACTCAAAAGAGACCTATAATAGAAAAAGCAATCCTGGCTAACAAAAAATAGATGGAATCACAATCCTAAACTTGATGTTATACTATAAAGATATAGTGGTGTAACAGCATGGCACTGGCACAAAAACAGGCATGTGGATCAATGGAACAGAACACACCATGCAGAAACAACCCCAGTTACATTCAGTCCCCTGATCTTTTTTCTCTTTTTCTGCAAATGGCATCTACCACATCATTTATTGCATAAAATGAGATTTCATCCTAATTAATGATTTGAAGTTCAATTATACAATCAAATATTTTACAGTACAAACTGAATTAGTCTTTATAATGGATAAAGCTGAAAAAGAAGCAAAAGAAAATGTTATACACATAGTCTTACTAATGAAGTTGAAGTGGGAGAAACAAGAAGACAAACATGTAACATTCATCAGGTTTATTCACAAGTTCAATAAAGTGAGTCTTAGACACAAAAATACAGGAAGTCCCTGACAGTACAGCACAACTGTACACTATTGCACTGCACAGTAAGCACACAGCAGCACAACTTTGACAATGTCTGGTGGACACTTGAGCTACTTTCATGATTTGTTCATGTCTATAAATGTCCTTAATGCAAGGTCCATTCATCTCTGTGAAAGTTCTCAGCTTGAATGTTTGTAAGTTGGGCATGTACTGTACTGTAAAATTATCCCAATTTATCCAGACATCTGAATAGTACCACACTTTCTACAGTCGTATTTCATGAAAGGTTAATATGTACACAGCAAGAAGAATGTGTAGAGTTATTTGCATGAGAAAAATGTCTCTTTATCAAGCACAAATTTAGGATTAAGTATTCAAAGTAGAATCACTGGTTTTATCTTTTAGTACTGTATTTGTCAACTAACAGCTTTTGAGCTTCATTCATTCCTCTTTCTGTTCTTGTCAACATCTAGGAAAACTGCGTAGAAACCCTGTGTGTTGCCTCCTTTGACACTAGGGGGAAGTTTAAACCACAGTAAGGGGCCTCACCTGAAGCCCATCCATTCACTAGCATGAACCCCTGTAATATTTTCTTACTCTTTGACACTGTTTTTGGAACTGTTTGAGAAGGTTGCCCTGCTCACTGCAGAAACACCACAGTGTGAACTAAATATTTCAATACACTATTGAAGTGTGTGGAACTCCATCACATGCAATAGATGAGCCAAGTTTTGGATGCACGTCCATTCCACTTCTGCACAAAGCCAGAAGTGTAAATTAACTAAAATGTTTCAGGGGATGAATACATAATTAAAAACGCACCTTAAATGAGTCTTTTCATTCTCAATGGGTAACTCAGAAGCTAAGGCACTGATCCTTTTCTAATTATTCCCAAGGGCTGAAGACTAGAGGAATAAAAATATACATATTTATTTCTGACTTCAAAAATACCTCAACAATCTTCATATACTCAGTACGTTTGGTTGATTTCATTACATGTAAATCAAGTTATTAAGACAAATGTGAGCCATGTATCTTATTTGGACACAAAAAAGGTATGCAGAAATATAATCACAAGGTGTGTATTCATGAATGATAAAGCAGCTGTTAGGAAAGCAGAGTCTGACATTGTACTGCCCTATTTTCTTTATCAAAACATAGATATCCAAGTAATAGAGGTTGGAGAGAGTAGGTGTAAATTATCAGTCTGTGTACACATATCACTTAAAGTGTGTATTACATAGTCACCATGGAAACAAATTTTTATGGATACTGTCCTGGGACAACTCAGTTCCAGTGCATGAGAACAGGTACCAAGATGACAAGACATGGAAGACAGCCAGCTGATATTTGACAAAATAGCCCAAAACATATACTAGAGGAAATATAGCTGTAGATAAATAGTGCTGGAAAAATTGAATATCCACATGAAGAAGATTTAGTCTAGACTCATGTATCTCACCATGTACTAAACTAAAATCAAAATGGATCAAAGATATATATATTAAAGCAGAAACGTTTATTTTGCTGGAAGATGAAATAGGTACAATTCTTAAAGACACAGGCATAGCTAAAGACTTTCTGAACAGAACCCCAGTGGCATAAGAAATAATACCAAAATCAACACATGTAATCGTATCAGATTAAAAAGCTGCACAGCAAAGGAAATAACCAACAGAGTGAAGAGACAATCTACAGAATGGGAAAAAATGTTGCCAGTAATTCCCAAGGCAGAGGACTAACATTAAGAATACATAAAGAATTCAAAAAGAATTAGATTCCCTGAAATAAAAGACCCAATCAAAAAATGGGCAACCAAAATGAATAGACAGTCCTCAGAAGCACAAATGACCAGTAAATACATGAAAAAATGCTCGCCATCACTGACCATCAGATAAATGCAAATTAAAACTACATGGAGATACCATCTTACCCCAGAAAGGATGGCTATCATCAAAATATCTAATAACAAATGCTGATGAGGATGTGAGGAAAAAGAAACTCTTCTACACTGTTAGTAGGCATGTAAACTAGTACAACCACTATGGGAATCAGTGTCAAGATTTCTCAAAACACTAAAAATAGAAACTCCATTTGACCCAGCTATCCCTCTTCTGGGTACCTTCTCAAAGAATTAAGAGCATTACATTATAGGGATACATGCATATCCATGTTTATAGCAGTACAGTTTTTAATAGCTCGATCTTAGAAACTGTGTGCATGTCCACCAACAGATTAATGGGTAAAGAAAGTGTAGCATTTATATACAATGGCATACTATGCTGCCATAAATAAAGATAAATGTGAGGTATTTGTAGGTAAATGAATGCAACTTGAGAACATAATGTTAAGTAAGACACACAAGTTCAAATACAATATGTTCTCTTATATGAAAGATACTATATACATATATATACAAATATATACATATATATACAAATAAAGGGCAAAATAGAAGAGAGATAAGTAGAGAGAAGTTCAAATACTTCCCAAAGTTATATATTCCATTACTTTAAAAAATATTTTTTAAAATATGCTAATTTGTTCCATTTATACCACAGTACTAGTTTATCTTAGTTCATTGTAAAGAAAGTTTTGTGTTATTATCTGTTTATTTCTTCTTAGTAAGAATCTTTTGGATTTATATCTTATACTCTGAGTGACTACTTTGAGGGTAACGATACACCATGTATTAACTGTTGGTTTTTTTGTCTTTTTGTGGGGCACCAGGGATCAGACTCACAACCTTGCGCCTGCCAGGCAGGCACTTAAGCCACTGAGCCAAACTCCTGGTCGTAGTATTTTGAAACAGGGTGGCACTATGTAGTTCAGGCTGGCCCTGTGCTCACACTGTAACCCAAGCCGGCCTCGAACTCACAATGCTCCTCCTACCTCAGCCTCCCAAATGCTGGGATTAAAAGTGTGCGCCACCACGCCTGGCTTTAACTATTGTTATTCTGCCACTTTGTTATAAAACTTTGAGTTATTTAATAAAGTTTAAAAAAAGATTTATAATGGTATGTATCCACATTATTGTATTATACAACGTAGTTTCATGACTGTAAAATGTTCTGTGCCCCAACTCTTCACCCCTTCTAACCTCTGACATTTGTACCATCTTCTTAGTTTTGCCCATTATGGAATGTTATGAAGTTAGAACAAAACAGTATGTTGCCTTTTTAGATTAGTTACCTTCACTTAGTAATATGCGTTTGATTTTCCTCCATGTTTTTAATGTTTTGTTTTGTTTTTTTTGCAGCACCAAGTATTGAACTCACAACCTCATGCCTGTCAGACAGGCGCTTAAGTCACTGAGCCAAACTCCTGGCCCCTACGTTTTTAATGTCTTGACAGCGTATTTCTCTTTAGTATTGAATAATATTCTATTGTCTAGATATACTATGGTTTATTTATCCACTCACCTACTGAAGAACATCTCAGTTGCTTTCTGGTTTTAGCAATTATGAATGAAGTAGTCATAAATATCAAAAAAAAGATACATGCTATCATAACTTTCCATGGTAACCCATGCTGCATTTCCCAGATACAGCATACACTTTTTTTGTGGAAAGAAAATAAAACAAAATTTCATAACAAAATACTAGGAGAATAGCAATAGTTAATACATTGTGTTTTGTTATCATTAAAGTAGTTACTCAGAGAACAAGATATGGTCACAAAAAAGTTCTCCAATCAATATTACCACTGTACTTTTATCTTTGTTCTCTCCCTCCTTTTTACTCAGTGCAAACTCATTCTGCAGATCCAGTTTCTCTCCCAGTCTTCATTTGCCACCGCTTAAAAAAAAGAAAGAGCCAGGCATGGTCACACATGCCTATAATCCCAGTACTCAGGAGGCTGAGGTAGCAGGATCACCATGAGTTCAAGGTCAGCCAGGGTTACAAAGTGAATTCAAGGCCAACCTGAACTTTAGAGTGAAACCCTGTCTCAAAAAAGAGGGGAAAAAAAGATACAATAAATAATAAGTTCCAAACAGGCTGATGTATGATTAACAAAAATGGAAAATAATAGGATATGTGAGAGAAATATTATTGAAAGGTTTTGAGATAATTTGTTTAGAAAATGCTAAAGAATTTTTGGTTGCTCAAGAATAAGTTAAAATAGCATGCATGCTTAATGAAAGTACAATTTCAGATGGCTATGTATAAAAGTATTACATATTTGAGCTGGGAATGTGACTCACTAGTAGAATGCTTGCCTTATATACATGAGGCCCTGGGTTCAATCCCCAGCATCACAAACATAAACACATGTATACATATATGCATTATGTGTGTGGAGAAGTGGAAAGAAACTCTATATATTAAAGAATTATTAAGTCTCTTCATTCTGCCTATGTAATATTTGCTCTTAACAAAATATATTTGAATCAAACTAGATATAACAGAGGAAAAGATTTGCAAAAGGCAGTAAAACAATATACATATACACATAGATCCATATATTTCAATTAAACATACATATTTGTATTTATATTAGTATGTATAATTTATTTAGAATTAAACTATACTTCTAAATATAACATTGAAAAATTGTTTTCATGATATTGTAAAACATCAATACACTAAAGGAAAATGTTACAAAATATTTAAAATCACTCAGTAGAGCAAAAATTATAAAAATTCTTTATATTATATATGAAATACATGATATGTACACATATAAGGAATAGATATCTGCAGAAAACAGTTATCTGTAGTCATAAATATAATGAAAAAAGGTTAAAAGATTATGTATCAAGGGCTAGGATTTAGCTCAGTGGCATAAGCACCTGCCTGGCAAGTGTGAGGTCCTAAGTTCAATCCCTGGTACCAAAAAAAAAAAAAAAAAAAAAGATAATGTATCAAATTGTGCTGAATTAATTCTACTTTTTCTCTTAAATAACCTATTTTAATTTTTGCTTCTTTGTTATTAAAATAGACATTTATTGTTTCCATAATTAGAAACAAAATTTGCCCCCAAAAAATCTGAAAACATCTCTAATGTGATTTTGAAAGGTTTTAAAAATATATAAACTGTTCTTGTTTTAGGAAAAATTTATTCTCTGGTTCAAATTTGGATAATCATTCAAAATTCTTTCCTTTTTTTGCTTTTACTTTTGCTTTTGTTTTTGTTTTGAGATGGTCTCGCTATGTTGTTCAGGCTGGCCCTGAACTTACTATGTAGCCCAGACTGACTTCAAACTCACAACAGTTCTCCTGCCTCAGCTTTCTGAGTGCTGGGATTATAGGAATGCACTGCCACACTCAGCTTTTGCATTTCTTAAATATTCTCTTTCACTACCTCACATTGCATTAGGTGGGGGTTGTTTCATTTGTTTATTGTTTGTTTTAGGTGAACCTTGTTGGATTCTGTATGGCTGTTCCTCAGCTACTTACCTCCAAGAGGAGAAGAAGCCCACTGCCCTAGAAGCCCTCAGGCTCCCAAGGGAGGTGACTAACTAAGCTGGAAGTCAGGGAGGTCAGGGTGCTGTCCCCATGTTGTTCAGCTCAATAAGCCTCTTACTTAGAAATCAAGACACCTTATATATATTATTACAAACACGTGTGAAGACTGATGTTATAAATAACTCTACACTCGTGGTGTACAAAAGAACAATTTCTGCAGACTGGAGTTTCCTCATGAAACATGCACCTTTCTTTATATTTCCGCAGCCAATGTGTTCCTGAATTCTATGGTTTGAGTGTCCAGTTGTCATAGGCAACTGAGTTAGATAAAAATATCATAGGTAGTCAGGCAGGGGTAGGCCCTCAAAGGAGCCAGTGCAAAAGACCAGGTACATTAAAACTACAGGGGGAAAAACAAACACCTCCCTCTGTGGGCCAGATCTCAAGAAAAAAGACAAGACAAATGCAACCACACCTGATAAACATCAGAGATTGATATTCTAAATAGGTATCCATCACCTTGAGGAAGCCAGAAGGAACCACTAACCCAGTCCCCTATAGGCAAAGGCCCTGTTCTGTATTCATGCCCACCTGCTACATGACTTATTTCCCTATTGGATCCTGATATAATCAATCTTACCTGAGCAATTACACTCTACCCATAATCTTATTGGTTGACCATAATTCTGTCCCACCTCATGCCCACCTTGCAAGTTCCCATTTTTCCCCACCTTGGACCCACCTTATTTTGTGGCTTTGCTCTATAAATTTTCCTAGAAATACAGAGTCTTTGGTAACCCACTCAGGACCCCTTTGGTTTCTCTTTTAGACAGAAGCTTTCTTTCCCTCAATAAATATATTCTGCTCTTAACTTTCATTGTTCCTAAAATTCATTCTTCAATTTTAGAGAACATGAACTCATACCAGACCTCTATTAGGTTGGGAGTTTCTTTCCCCTATATCACAGTAATGAATAGAGGATAAAGGTCATGCAACATACGAAAACACAGAGGAAAAGGCAGGCTGAGTTAGATACATGGCAGTCGATGGTGCCTCACCAACACTCTGTTTGAACCCAGTCATTCCTTTTTCAGTAGCTGAATATCAAGTGTGTCTTATCAGAAGAAAAGAATGCTTTTGCAGTCACTTAATACCACAAGCATCTATTGAGCAGCCTCCATATACCCATCAGCCATTGTTGCTGATGCAGTCACTTATGGTAAATTATTCTATCTCTGTAACATGTTATTTGGAGGCAAATTGGCACTACTCACCAGGAACTTTGGGTTTAATCAGCATCTAAAAATTGAAATACCCGTAACTTTATATGGTCAGAAGCATTATCCTTGGTTCACTTTCATGTTACTCTTATCGTCCCTAAACTATGAGGACATTGAACAATAACTACTTTGTACTATGTGATGTTACACGCTAAACAGAGAGCAAAGATCATTCAGTCGATGAAACTTGGCACTAAGGACTGTTAGGGTCAAGTTGAACCACTAGGCAGTTTAACACCCTTTTGTCTCATGCCACTGAATTTCCCTGTTGAGCTTACCTCTGCCCAATTTCTTACAGCTTCCTTCCTAGAGCTGTAAAGCTTAGTTATCTTGGTCCTAGAAGGCTATTAGCAGAATCATACTCCAGAGGTTCAAAGGGATCGTGGGTTAACCATAAGGCCAATTCCATTTCAAATATAAAACTATCTTGTACAGACTGGTCAAATTGTCACTTTCTCCCTTCCTACATACCAGTAGCACAAAAACTGAAGCTCCTTCTGTCTTCAGATTCTGAATTTCACTGTCCTTTAATGTAACACATTTTCATTAAATCCCTTCTCAAGCTCATTGGCTACTCCTATTTAAAAATATTCTTTTTTATTAGTATATATTTGGGATACATAACAATTACATTCATCTTGAGGTGAAAAATACTCTTGGTTTCCTTTTTTTTTCATTAAAAGTAAAATAGTTATTCAAATTCTAACTCTGAGAAATTTAGTTACTGTCTAGCATTGTCATTCTGCAAATGCGTGTCATATAGTAAAAACTGAATCAAGGGTCTGTAGGGGGAAATTTGTGCTTCAAAGGAAAACTACCCATTGTCTACATAAACAGAATTAAGATTCTATAGAGTTTATTTTACATCCCTGTAAATTGTAGATAACAGATAACAATGCAAAATAATTCTTGTCTATAGAAATGCAAATTCTGCTAAGAGTAAACTGGCTTCTCTCCCACACTATGGAGAAACCAGGATTTTCTCTTGAGCCAATTAAACATCTACTTGATTTCCTCACTGACTAATGAGGTAAATAAATTCTTTAACAACTACTCATTTTATATTTGTATGGGAGTTTAGATTTTACCTTTTCTTAATTATCACTTAGTAACTTCAAATTAGAAAAAAATAAACCTAGGTAGGGTATTGATCAGGGATATTATAAAAATCAGATGAAGAAAAAAAATTCAGCAAGAGAAGATCAAAAGCCATATTCTCCCATGTTCTCGTAAGCATAAGGATTTTATAATTTCAGAGAAATGAAAATGAAAGTTATTCAATAATTTTCTCTAAAAGTGACATCATTCTGACATTTACTGTATAGTGGAGAATCTTGACAGAAACGATAAAAGTTAGGTTTTTCAGTGCCGTTGAAAGACAAAGAGCAAGATAGATAAAGAGGACTTGGGAGGGCTGCAGAAGAGTGTAAGTTCCCTCTGACCAGAACAAAGAAGTGACTGGGCTCTTATTAGGTGTGACTGGGGGTAGAGTTTGGGGAGGCAGGCAAAGTGGAATATTGATGGCTGATAGGGGGAGTGTCAGTGCATGTGAAAAGGAAGAGGTAGTTTTATCCAGGGCTGAGGGGAGAAGCAGCAGGAAGTTGATATGTTATTGTTTTGAGGGGTCTATCAGTTGGACCACTGCAATGATGACTCGGAGGATTCCACATGGTTAAAACCGATCATTCCTGTCTTTTGGTTGTTAGGAGGTGATGAGTCTCTTAGACTGCTTCCTGCTGAAAAGGGCAGCATGGTAGGGGCTGATATGTTTGTTGGGGTGACAAGAAGTGTTCACATAGAAACCAGTGCCAGGCTTTCTGGTAAGCCATGCAAGCTGCACGAGTTCCAGGGAGAGAAAAGTCAGATAGCTTCCCGAGAATTGACCATGCTGGGACTGGGAGGAACCACCAAGAAATCAACTAGCCAGCCTTTCTGATAAGCCACACAAGCTGCATGGGTTCCAGGGAGAGAAAAGTCAGATAGCACCTCCTGTGAGCCTACTGGCACATAGGCAGAGAATCAAATACCGTGTCGTGCCCTCCACTCCATAAGCAACCTGCTGGTTCAGAGGACAGGCTGAGTTGATAGAAACTAAGGTACGTAAAGCAACTAAATGCTTATATTGTTTGGTTGATTTTTCAGGCCTGGGGCTGGCAGTCTGAGCATCTCTTTGTTGGATGACAGTATGTAATATAGCAAATATGGGGGATTTTCTTCTATCTTGTCTTTGAAGCCCAATGTTATTCTCACTGTTTTGCTTTGTTCCAACTAATTATTTTTGGTTTATCCAATATTATGGTTTGATTGGCTTTATTCTGTTTTGTTTTTGGTTTGATTTTGCTATACCTGGTGGAAAGGACAACTATTGTGAAGATAACAAGATATACTATGGTAGTTATTGTTGCTTTCCTAGTATCCTGCTTTGAAGTTCTGTACCAATTTTGCTGCATTGTTTTGATTGGCTTTGTTCTGTTTGGTTGTTGTCATTGTTATTGTTGTTGGATTTTACTATCTTTAAAATAAAAAACAATTGAAATAAAATTTAAAAAAGAAACCAATGCCAGGGGTGTCAACCAGAACAAGAAGCTCTTTGGTGGAGAGGGACCATATCCTGGATTGGAGAAATCTCTGAAAAAGGCCAAAGACATAGGGTGCTATGAGGAGAATCATAATAATAATTATTACTGGTCCCAAGAAAGGGAGAAGGTAGCAGACCCACACACACACACACACACACACACACACACAAGAAGACCACCACCAGGAGTTGTTTTAATTTTGAAAATTTGTGGACAGGGTTTATGCATAATGTCTGAGTTTTTTTAACCTTGTCCATGACACTACCAGATTGATTAACTTATTAACAGCATTCCTCTCCCAGCATTGCACATGTTCCTCCTTTTTCAGCAGTCAGGGTGTCAAGAGCCTGGTGGTTTTGAAGTGTAATTGCTGCTAAACTATTGATCTGGTTTTGTAAGACGTGCACTGAAGAGGCAACTTCCTCTACTTGCTGTGACAGCCCCAAAGAGCGAGATCGGTGTAGCTGATGTGTGCATGGAGCTAGCCCAAGGCTCCCACCTCTGAGGCCCACACCTAGAGTGGAAGAAATGCTGATTCCTATGAGGACAGGAATGGGGGCTGCATGCTTACATTGAGAAAGGAGGGGGATGGGTTAATAATGGCTCACCATTGAGGCTTCTATGGTTTCCTGAGAAGTTAGAATAAGAGCTAGTGCTAGGAGAACTAAGGTGCAGATGCCAACCCACCCAGGGGGAAGACAAGCGAATGCTCCAACGAGACAGGTGATAAGCCACCCTGAGGGAGGACATGTACACAAGGGAGTATTTATAGATATTGCATTGCACTGTGTCCAGTTACCTGCCAGGAGAGTATTACTGGGGGGGCAGGCGTATAGGCAAGGATTGTTTTGTGGGAGTAGTTGTGAATAATGCATGATGAGAGGTCCCATGTGTTTTGATGTAGGTATATATTGGAGGGCAGTGGAGTCCCATTTTATGGGAATAGCCATGTATAGATCTTGTCAAAAGGGAACACAAAGCCATCAGTGGGAGAGACTGACCCCAAGTTGAGTGGAGTTGGTGGCATTAAGGACTGAGTAAGCTTGGATTAGAAGCTAGGAGATAGTATAGGCTGTGGTAGTGTCAGGTTTAGCGATCGGTAAGGTTTGGATCGTTGTAATAGGTGATGAGGGAGAGAAGGTTTTGGTGGGGATAAACCTTCTGATGAGAGTTAGAAAGGTGCCCCTGGACCTCTGGTAATTATGGTATCCCCATTTTATGGGAGTATTGAAAGAAGTCATTAGGGCATTATACAGTGATTTTTAGGAACCACTTTGACTTTATCATAACAACCTGAAGCTGGGCGTTGTAGCACATGCCTTTAATCCCAGCACTCAGGAGGCTGAGGTAGATGGAGCGTTTTGAGTTCGAGGCCGGCTTGGGCTACAACGTGAGTGCAAGATTGGCCTGAGCTACATAGTGCAACCCTGCCTCAAAAAAAAACTAAGGCTGGGAGTTTGGCTCAGTGGCTTGAGTGCCTGTCTGTCAGCGGCGAGGTTGTGAGTTTGATCCCCAGTGCCACAAAAAAAAAAAAGAAAAAAAATCATAACAAGCTGAAAGTTGAGCCAAGAATCTAGGTTCTTCCAATAAGAGGCAGGGGAGTAAAACCCCATTATCTCACATCCCCTGTGCAGAAAAAAATACTGTTTATGGTCATTGTAGGATGGAGAGTTAACCAGGCACAGGTATCCCCCCCCCAAGAAGATAGGACAAATTGGGGGGCATTTGGGTGAAACAGGGCATCAAATGAAAGAAACCAAGACCAATGGAACAGTAGGAAACCATGAAGAAAGGGAGTATGTTATTATTTGAACTCCATGTAGTGGAGGTGGAGTATTGTGGAAATTGCAGGTGAAAGATGAAGCTTGCTGCTGAGATCAGACTTATATAGATGTAGAAGAGTGTGTTTACCAGAAAAAGGGAGAGTCTCATTGCAAACAGTTCAGGGTGTTTAGGCCTAATAAGAGACGGTGCTCAGTACCCAGACATTGAGATCTAAGGACATCTGAGGCAAAGACAGGTGGGAGACAGAGGTGTGATGACCACTTCGGGGACGGGGGTTTGGGTTTAGAGGTGTCTGGGTTGTTAGGACACCATTCAGCCTGAGTGATGTGGAACCAAGAAGAAATGCCAGCAACCTTAATTGCTGTTGGTGTCGTGAGGAGGGCCAAGTGGGGTCCTGTTCAACTGGGTTGTAGTCCTGTGTGTTTAAAAGATTTGAGGTATATTAGATCCACAGGAGTTATGGGAGGTTCTGGTTTTGGGTTATCTATTGGTTGTAAAAGACATAGGTTGGCGTGTTATCATAGGAGATGTCTAAGAAAAGAGAGGACTGGGATATAGTCAGCAATAGAAGGAAGGTTTCATGAAGTAGGCAAGTTGTGAAGCAAAAAGGGTCTACCATACATAAGCTCAAAAGGGCTTAGGAAGGAAGGTGGGTGTTTAAGGAAGTGCCCTAAGTTGGGTTAGGGCTAAGGGAAGGAGTTGGGGCCAGGGCAGATGTAGCTCGAGAATGAGTTTTGTGAGGTGTGTCTTTAGTAAACCATTTGCTTTTTCTGAAGACTGTGGGTGATAGGGTATATGTAAGTGCCAGGTAATGTTTAGACTCAAGGATACTTGTTGAGTAATCTGGGAAATGAAAGCTGGGCCATTGTCTGATTCTATAGTTTGAGGTAAGCCAAATCTGGGAATGATCTCCTGTATGAGAATCTTGGAAACTGTGTCTGCAGTCTCTCAGGCTGTAGGAAAGGCCTCTGTTCATCCCAAGAGGGTGAAGACAAACGTAAGGAGGTATCTGAAGGTTTTGCATTTCGGCATGTATGTAAAGTCTATTTGCCAGTCTTTTTCTGGGGTGTGTCCCCGAAATTGGTGGGTTGGGAAGGAAGAGGGAAGTGAATGTCCCTGAGGAGAAATCTTGGCACAAAGATGACAGTTGTAAGTGACCTGATGAATAATACCTTTTAGAGAGGGATGAGATGGGAAATACTTCCCAGAATCAACAACTGGGATCTCATCTTATTAAAAAGTTTTTGCATGTCAAAGGAAATCTCCAACAGAATGAGAAGAAAATCCACGAATTGGAGAAATATCTTAGTCAACTGTCCCTCAGACAAAGGACTTCTATATAAAATTTATAATGAATTTTAAAAAATCAGGCCCTTAAAATTCAAGGATCCTATCCAAAAATGGGCATCTGAGACGAATACACACTTCTCAGAAGGAGAAATACAAATGACAAATAAATATATGAAAAAATGTTCAACATCAATGGTCATTTGGAAAATGCAAATTAAAACAACATTGAGATTCTATCTCACCCCAGAAAGAATGGCCACGATAAAAAAAAAATCAACCAATAGAGAGGGATGAGCAGTGACTGGAATTAGGAGTTTGTATAAAGCTTGAGTGCCCACATGAAAGCAGTTATGTAAGTCAGTAATGACGTTTAAGGCCTGTTCATTTGGGAGGAGTAGTTTTGATCCCTGGAAAATTCACCCCTGAGTGCCTTGACTATAAGTGAATTTGTGAATTAATTGTAGTTGTGTAAGTGAATATTAAGGTGTGGGCAGGGTGTTTGGGATAAGGGGGAGAAGATGAGAAGGATATGGTTGTTGTGCAGCTAATTTGGCCTGTGTGTAAGCAAAGGCATTGCGCTGAGAAATAGGCTCCAATGGTGTCTGGTGTCCCCTACAGTGAATGACTGCTACCTGTTTTGGGAGTTGTGCAGCCTCAAGTAGTTTGAGGATGAGGGGTGCATTAGTGATGGGGATTCCCTGAATGGTGATTAGACCTCTTTCTTGACAGATGGCAGCATGAGAATGGAGAATACTAAATGTGTATTTCAAGTCAGTATGGATGTTTGGTTAGTGTGAGGGCAGTAAGTTCTGCTTTCTGTGAAGATGTCCAGGAGGCAGTGGACTTGCTTCTATTACCTTAGAGTCACTGATGATAGCATATCCTGCCCTTTTTTGAGTGTCTGTATTGGTTGAGCTGCCATCTATGAACCATGTATCAGAAGTTGTAGGGAGAGGAGTGCTGTTACTGTGGGAAGGGGTAGGGGTCATTTGTAAGACTTCAATGCAATTATAGTGAGGGGTCTCATCAGAAGTGGGGAGTAAAGTGGCTGGGTTGAGGGGACTGCTGGCAGAGACAGTGATTGAGGGGTCTTGCATGAGCACTAAGTGAACTTGTTGTAGACATGAAGGCTTCATTAAGGCGGGGAGTGTTTTGTGAGAAATGAGGTCACTAAGATGATGAGGTAAGTGGACAGTAATTGATTGTCCTAAAGTGAACTTTCTGGCTTCTTGTGTTAATGTGGCTGCTGAGACAGGAACCCAAAGGCAGGGAGGTCAGCCACATGCTATGTTGTCTAAGTGTTTTGAGAGGTATGCTACTGTTTCAAAGTAAGGTTCTTTTTGTGTGCCAGAATTCCCACAGCATTATGATCTTGAGAGGTAGTGTATAGAATAAAGGATTGGGTTGGTTTAGAAGAGTGAGGGCTCAGGCCTTTAAAAGGGCCTCTTTTAGCTTGTGAAATGAGGAGTATATAGGTGTGGTAGGATCAAGAGGCCCTAATAAGGAACTCAGCCAGGCGTGGTGGCGCACGCCTTTAATCCCAGCACTCGGGAGGCTGAGGTAGGCGGAGCGTTGTGAGTTTGAGGCCGGCTTGGGCTACAACGCGAGCGTAAGGCCGGCCTGAGCTACATAGTGCGACCCTGCCTCAAAAAACCAGGGCCGGGAGTTTGGCTCAGTGCCTTAAGCGCCTGCCCTGGCAAGCGCGAGGTTGTGAGTTCAATTCCCGGTGCCGCAAAAAAAAAAAAAAAAAAAAGGAACTCTTGGATGCCTTGTAAAAAGGTTGGGCTAGTGTAGCAAAATTAAGCATTCAGAGGCAAAAGAAGTTTGCTAAACCCAGAAAAAATAAAACTGGTTGTTTTGTAGTTGGCACCTGAAGGTCACATAGGAGGGCTTTGCAATCAGAGGTTATGAAATGGGTAGTGGGGGTGAGAGTGAGCCCTAGATATTTGACTTCTGGTGAAGCTATTTGGGCTTTGGTGGGAGACACTCTGTAACTGTGATCTGAGAGAAAGTTGGGAAGCATATCCATATGTTGTATAGCTAGTGCATAAGACAGGGAACAGAGAAAAAGATCATCCACATATTGGAGAAGAGTGCTGGGTATGAGGTCAAGGGCTATGAGGTTGACTACAAGGGCTTGCCTGAAGAAATGAGCACTGTCCCTGAGACCTTGAGTTAGGACTGCCCATGTGAGCTGTGTAGACTGGAGGGTGTCTGGATCTGTCCATGTGAAAACAAAGAGATCTTGGCAATCAGGGTATAAAGGGAAAGAGAAAATCATCTTTAAGGTCTAACACAGAAAAGTGGGAGGTAGACAGGGGGATAAATGACAGTATAGTATGAGGGTTTTGGTACCACCAGGTGAACTGGCATCACCACATTGTTAATGGCTCTGAGGTCTTGAACTAAGCAGCAGTAACTGTTGGATTTGAGTACAGGGGGAATGGGGGTATTGCAGGGCAAGTGAGTGACTTTGGGGAAGCCATTGGTTAACAAGCAATGGATTATAGGTTTGAGAACTTTTTGGTGTTAAGGGGAAAATGGGTATTGGGGAATGCAAGGAAAGACTAAAAGGTCTTTGAGGCAAATTAGCACCAGAGTGGTGTGGGTGGTATGAGTAGGATTGGCGGTATCCCAAACTGTAGGATCAACAAGGGAGGAGGGAAGGGGAAGGGTAGAGGTGATGGTGCATAACAGTTAGGTCTGAAGTATGAGAGCATGGGGAGAAGGAAAGCATAGGAAAACTGAGTCTTTGGAGAAGGTCTCTACCTAGAAGGAGTATGGGACAGGTTGAGATAACAAGAAAATTATGGGTAAGGGGTTTGGAACCTGCAAAAGATAGGTCCTGTCTGGAGGGGTCATGTAGGTTGGCAGTCAACCCCTACAACAAAGACTGGGGATTGAGTTTATTGGCCTGAAAACTCAGGAAGAACACTATAGGTGCCACCCCCTCAGTCAACCAGAAAAAAAGAGTGTTTTACCTGAGATATCCAGTGAGACTTGGGGCTCTGAGAAATATACCTTTGTAGGGGCTGTGGGCCTGAGCCCCATCAATTCTCTTCAGTGGCAGTGCTGAGTTGTTCAGTCAGCTGAGTCCAATGGCAGCAGCAATGGGATCTCCCATGAGAGTAGGGAGTTTGATGACTTACCCGCTCTCTGACGAACAGGGCAGTCACACTTCCAGTGATTCTCGAGATGGCAGATGGGGCAAGGTCTTGGTGGTGGCTGTGGATTGGGGCAGGCACTTGCCCAGTCTCCTTCTCTGCTACACTGGAAGCATGGTCCTGGGAGGGTCTCATGTTTTGGATTCACTTTTGGCCTCTATTTTATTTTTAGCCCCAATTGCCACTGCTAAAAGTTGGCATTTAAGTTTAGTCTTTTCAAAATTACCCTGCTTTTGTTGTCCCTCTCTATTGTTGAAGACATGGAAAGCCACATCTAGAACATCTCCCTGAGGGAACAGAGGGCCAAGGTCTGACTTTTTGAATTTTGCTCTAATGTCGGGTGTCACTCGGGAGATAAAATGGGAGTTAGTAAGGATGGTCCCTTCAGGTGAATGAGGATCTATGTCAATAAATTTGGTGAGGGTCTCAATGAGGTGAGTTAGAAACTCAGTGGGGTTTTCATTGGCCCACTGGGTCTGTTCTTAAAGTTTTTGTTAATAAATGTGTTAACGTGAAATTTTTTGGAGACCTGTGAAGACACAGTCAATCATCTGGGCCACATGCCATGAGCCATCAGCATTGGATTAGTCTACATTTGTCACTGCAGTTGCCCCAGCAGGGTGATTGGGATCTATTTGATGCTTTTGGTCTGCCATGACTTGGGCTGCTTGCCAGAGTTCTATTTTTTGTTGAGGAGAAAGGTGGAAGTAAAAATAGCAGAGGTCTTCGTAGGCTAAGTCATAAGATTTAATAGCAAATAGAAGCTCTTTGATATAATTATATGGGCCAGCAGCAAAGGATCCTAAGCAGTGAGAGATACGGGAAAGGTCAGAGAGGGAAAAAGGAACATGAACATGGACTAAGCCTTCAGTATCTGCTACCTTGCAGAGGGCACTGACAGGTTAGGGTAAGTGCCATGTTAAAGGAGATTTGGGCAGGGATAATGATGGTGGCATTTGAGAGAGGCCAGAAGATGGCAGTGAGAGAGAAGGACCGCAAGATGGTGGTGAGAGGGAGGAGCCACAAGATGGCAGTGAGAGGGAGGAGCCACAGGATGGTGGTGGGTAGGAAGAGCAAGATCTGGTGTGATGTGCTGGTGGAGAGAATGGCAATGGTGAAGCAGAGAGGGACTGGGAGGGAAGGGAGCAGTGAGAAGGGAAGAAGAAGATGGTGATGGAGAAGAACAGGAAGATTGTTGTGGGTATGGTGGAGGAGGAGCAAAGGTGGAGGAGCAATAGTAAATTTTCTTTTACCTTTATGACAGTAGTAGTCTTAAAACTTGGTGCAAGACTCATTGAAATTAGGCTCTTATCTCATAATAATTCCTCTTTTTTTGGACAGGGTCCTGTGGGTAGTTCAGACTGGCCTTGAGCCCACTATGGAAGCCCAGACTGGCCTCAAACTCCCACCAATCCTCCTACTTCAGCCTCTCAAATACTGGGATTACAGATGTTCCCCACCATGGCTGGCAGTCTATCTTATAATTACATTTCAAATGATGGCTTCCAGATCCTCAAGAGGGATGGTTCTTTCTTTTTTTTTTTTTTTTTTTTTTTTTTGCAGAACCGGAGATTGAACTCACAACCTCGCCCCTGCCAGGGCAGGCGCTTAAGGCACTGAGCCAAACTCCCGGCCCTGGTTTTTTGAGGCAGGGTCGCACTATGTAGCTCAGACCCGCCTTACGCTCGCGTTGTAGCCCACTCGAACTCACAACGCTTCGCCTACCTCAGCCTCCCGAGTGCTGGGATTAAAGGCGTGCACCACCACGCCCGGCAAGAGGGATGGTTCTTGATTCTGGCAAGAGACTGGGAGAGTTACATCTCAAAAGGGAAGAGAAAGAATTTATAATTATAATTTTTCTTAATGTAAATGCTCTAAGAAAAGGGATGACCAAGTCCTAGAATCAGAAACCTATGTAAAATGAAGTGAAGCTATGGGGAATATTAAGGCCATGTTGGTCAATATTTATATCGTCTTTTTCATATTAATTGTTATTTTCCTAAAACTTTTAGTCAGCTGTCTTTCCCATATATTATATCATTTTAATCTCCGTAAGTATCAATATTCATTTTACAGATAAGCTAACTAAAAGAAAGTTTAAATCACTGGCCTTAAAAGCAACAGCTAAGACCTAAACCCAGTTCTTAAAAGCAACAGCCAATACTTCAACTTCATTCCCTGACTTTCAGTGTGGTGTATTTAAAATGCCATTATATGCTGCTAACACACCTCCAACTCTTGAACTCAAGAGCTGACTCAAACTCCCCAAATCTCACCCTAGTTATAAAGTATTCGAGTTTGATAGAAAACCATGATTGTAGTATGCATAAGATGAGTTGTGCCAGGTTTGATACAGGACACCATGGGAATTTCAGTGATAACAGAAATTAAAACTGAAGCAATACCACAAATGTACAGGTAAAAGCTTTGACTGAGAAGAAAGTATACAGGGAAATGGCTTCAGGTTGAGCAGCTGAAGAGGACACAAGTCTAACAGAGATCGGACTAGCCCAGTCACAAAAGAACAGGCCCAGCTTTCATGGTCTCACTGGGGTGGTTTAGGAACCATTAACTTTCCATTAAGTTGGGAGCCTGGCCTCATATTTTAAGGAATTTCTTCCTAGTGTAAAATATGGATCAGCAGTCATTCTCGCTGTTGGAGATATGCTGGGGTTCCTTCTGCTGTCACAGTGCAGCACCTGATCCTTGCAATAAGAAGCGGCAACAAGAGGCGGATACATTCTGTAGTTTGTTATCAAGAGAGAATAGGAGTATCAGATCACAGATGAAGGCCTGAGAATCCATGTCTTGTGTCCCATGAGCATTGCCATCCTATTTCAGGTTGGTGTGTTACTATCAAGAAAATGAAACAGTCCAGGAAATAAGAAGGAGGTCTCTGTGTTTTAAGTACATATGTAATTTCTGTTTTCTGATTATCCCATGATTGCCGCACTGAGTCTCTGAGGGGGTCTTGAGGTTGTAGCAGACTGAAAAGTGGCCCCACAAAAGATATCCTAATCCCTGAAATATGTCAGTGTTACCTTATATGGCTGAAAAGAATCTTTGCAAGTGTGATAAGTTAAGTTAAGGATCTTAAAATGGGAAAATAAGCCTGGGTTATCCAGCTGAACCTTCAATGCAATCATGTGTATCCTTATAAAAGGGAGGCTAGGGGCGATCTAATGCACTGAAAAGAGAAAATGAAATAAAGATAGGTAGAAAAATATTTGAAGAGTCTAGCCTTAAGCACTGGAGGGATGCAGCCACAAGCCAAGAAATGCCAGCATCCTCCAGAAGATGAAAGAGACTAAAATATTTATTTCCCCATAGGACTTCCCAGTAGGCACAGTCCTGCTGACACCTGAATCCTAACCTAAGACACTGACTTCTGACTTTTAGCCTCCAAAACTACAAGAGAATTAATTTCTGTTGTTTTAAGCCACCAACATTGTGGTAATTTGTTACAGTAGCCCGTGAAACAAATACAGACATTGGTACCAAGAAGCCAGGTGTTGGGCTAGGGATATAGCTCAGTGGCACAGCACCTGCCTGTCAAGAACAAGGTTGTGAGTTTGAAAAAAAGAAGAAGAATCAGAATCAAAATGTTGCTGTAACAAATACCACAAATACCTAAAAATGTGGATGTGACTTTGGGATTTGGTAGTGGACAGAGGTTGGAAAAATTTTAAGGTACATGATACTGTAGGTATTGCTATAAACAGACCATTGGTAGAAATATGGACACTATAGACACTCCTGACAAGAGTTCAGAAAAAAAAGTACACTGGAGAAAGCCTATATCAAGTTAGAGAATATGTATATTGTCATATGAAATACTGATATAAATACTAAAGGTGCTGCTCAGAGGGCTCAGAAGAAAATTAGAAACATATTCACAGGAACTGGAAGAAATGTGATCCTTATTATATAGTGAGAGTCTTACTGAATTATGACCTACCATTATGTAAAAAGCAGCAATTATAAATAGCAAACCTTAACTGAGGAGATTCCTAAGCAAGTGTTGAAGATGTACCCTAGTTTCTCCTTGCCACTTATACTCAATTACTAGAAAAAAAAAAAAAGAAAAGCAAAAAAGAACTAGAATTTGATGATTTGAGAAACTCTCAGCTTATCCAGATTCCAAAGGATACTAAATTAAGAGTTCACTGCTAGAAAAAATGTGCTCTGGAAAGAAGGTCAAAGGTATGTCTGGAAAACATTATCATTGCTAAATACATTAAGTGTGATGAACAGGGAACACAGTTGGGAGATAGTTGGAGCAATTTATGTGAGAAATTATATATGGTAAAAAGTACATATGGTAGTCCACTATTACAGGTGATGAAAAGTGGTTGGATTTTGGATGCACACTGAAGACAGAACTGAAAATATTCACATGTAGCTTGTGAGAGAAAAGAGTTCAGGACAATGACAAGGTGTTGGGTCTAGGTAACTGGAGGGATACAGCTGATTCTTCCTGAGGTAGGTTTCTGGGAAAAACTAGGAGCTCAGTTATTTGTGTGAGAGCCTGGGTTATAGCTCAGCAGCACAACACCTGCCTGGCAAAATTCCTAGTATCAAAAAAAGTCATTAGTTATTTGCATGAAATATAAACATTTTTTATTATTTTTATATTGGACATTTTAAAAAGTAATTAAATATAGGAGTCCAGAGATTTGTATTTTAGTCCATACTACTGTAGCAGAAAATGCCCCCACACCGGCCAGTATACGTCAGTTTCTGTCAGTTGCCCAGGTAACAGTTCCTGTTACACTTCTCCTTACTACTGTCTCCTAGAAACAACTGATCACTATGATGCATATTGTAAAAACCAATCAGAAACAGCCAAGTACTCTGCCCCTCTGCAACCCCATAAAAACCTCCCTCCATGAGCCTTCCAGACCTGACATTTTTATAAGGATTGATTCCTTGTCAGTGCCCATCTGACGTTAAATAAATCCACCACTAAACCATGAGTGTGTTTTGGCGTTTCTGTTTGCTGTAGCGCTACAGCTATGAATTTAAGGTCATTGACATAGACTAGATCTCTGAGGCTGAAGGAGGTCATCTGAGGCTGTACACACAAATGAAAAGACATGTGAACATTAAATCATGGGAACCTCTAAAGTTAAAAAGTCTGGAAGAAGAGTGTTACGGTGTGGGTCAAATCTTTTGTCCCTCAAAGGTTTACATGTTGAAGGGTGGGGATTTTGGAAGGTGAATAATTCATGGAGAACTAACCTCATCCATGGATTAATCCATTGATGAGTTCACAGTTGAATGTGCTGTTAGGAGGGGGGCCCAGCTGGAGGAGATGAGGGTCATTGGAGGAATGACGCAAAGGATCCCCAGTATCTTCCTTTCTCTGTTTCTCTTTGTCTTAGTTACTTTTCGTTCGTTGCTGAGACAAAATACCTGACGCCCAAAATTAGGGAAGGAAAGGTTTATTCTTACAGTTTCTCGGGAGTTTCAGTCCATTAGTTGGCTCCAAGTCAGCATGGGGTGGCGGGGTTACCGTTTATGGTGGCTGCAAGCCACAAGGCATGCTGGCAAGAGAGACAGGAAGGAAGCGGAAGCGGAACAGGAAGCGGAAGAGGAAGACCTGCCTTCCCTTACACTGTATCTCAGCTCCACCCCTGGGCATGGGCAGCTTTCACATTGCTAATCTCAGCGCTAGACAACAAACTGAACACAAGCAGCCCCATCAAAAGTATGAGGACTTGGGGATACATAGCATATCACCCAATACACTCTTCTTCTCCCTTTCCTTCTTTTCCCTTCTGTTATGACTTGTGTTTAGATGTCCCCCAAAACTTTCATGCAATCATGGGGAGGGTGCTTTTCAGAGGTAATTGGATCTAGAGTGTGTGGTGCTGGAGTCAAGGTTATGTGATTACTAAATCAGTCCACTGATTGGTCTGATATAGTTCAAACTAGGACTAAGGGTGTGAGTACTACACCTGCCCTAGGGTGGGTAGCCTGCATAAAATATAAGGGACAGAAAGGGTGCTGATGTGCTCTCATCGCCTGCCTGCTTGCTGTGAACTATTTCTCCTTTAAGATGCCTCTCTACCTTGGAGCCAGCCAACTATAGACTGAAGCCTCTGAAACTTCTACAAACTGAGAGCCAAATAAACCTTTCCTCCTTTAACTTTGGGTGTTGGGTATTTTGGCTCAGCAAAAATAAAAGTAACTAAGACCTCTCTCCTCCTCCTCCTCCTCCTCCTCCTCCTCCTCTTTCTCCTCCTCCTCCTTCTCTCTTTCTTCTCTCTCTCCCTCCCTGCCCCCTTTTTCTCACAGTTGTCATAGGTTGAGCATCTTTCCTTCACCATGTCCTTCCACCCTACCATTCTGTTTCTGTCTTAGAGCCAGGCACCCATGGACTAAAATCAGGAATCAAAATAAACCTTTTCTCCTTTATGGTGCATATTTTAAGTATTTCATCTCAGCAATAGAAAAGGTAATAATATAAGAGGGACCAGCAAAGGAGACTGAGGAGTGTGGTAGAAGAAAAACCAGGAGAGTGTGGGCTTTTGCTGAACACTTTGCAAAAGTTTCAAAGAAATGATTGAAGACTGATGAGAATCTGAAGAGTACTAAGAAATGCCCACTAGATTCAGAAATTTGGAAGTCACTGGAGATATTTACCAGAAAAATTTTGTTACAATATTAGGGACACAAATTTGACATGGTGACTTCAGTGGGGAACAGAAGAAAGAATTTGAAGATAGTGTACACAGGAAATAAAAATTACTGGAAAGTCAATTAGTTTTGCTTCTTAAAAGAATCCATGGATTTATCCAGAATAAACTCTTTACTCATCTAAAAGAAAAGTTCTGCCGAGAGGCACCAGACTGACAGTGATATGCAGGAAATGCATAACCAACATGGATCATTCAATTAGAGAGCTTGTAATTAAAGAAAGGAGTAGTAAGTACACAGTAATTTATAAGATCTTCAGGGAAAGCAAATGTGATTGTTTTAATCTATTTAGTTTGTGAAGTAAAATCAAGAAAAAAGTGAGGCACTGGGGTTCTTAAAGGATTGGTAGCAAAGTAAGCAAAAGCACAGGTATCTGTGGAATACCATTTACTGTACTTCCTACTGACTATATCCCCAACATAAAAAAGCTCTGTATTATGTGACAGTATCTTTATTTTATAGAGGATGACACTGAGACCCGTGAGGCTAATTGACTATATGAAGGTTTCTCATTTAGAAAGTGGCAGACATGGAGGTGGAACATCCACCTTCCTTTACAGCCCTCTCTTCGCTTATGCCAGTCTGCAGGGCTGCCAGTGAGCAGCTTTGGGAGGTGAGGAGGAGCAGAACCTTTTAAATTTATTGACCCTAACCTAGTAATAAATGACACCATATTTTATTCTAATAATGTTGGCAAGTGAATAAACGCCCTATCCAAGGTAGCGCTTAATGATGTTTTAGAGGTAGGAGGCACAAAACTAAAAGATAAAATGTACTTGTTCTTCATGGATATAAAATAAGAAGAGTTCCACTTCTCCACTTCCTATTACTGCATAATGCCTATAAGCCACTAAAAACATTTGGTGTTAGCAGATGTCTCAGAAGTTTAGCAAGGGACCTTAATCGCCCCATCAGCATCTGGCTTAATCAGGAGTTGGGGAAAGTGATCAGGGGGTGTATGACTACTTCTTGTGCCATAGTCAATACCCTCTTTCTCCTTTTCTGTCTCTCACCACAAAATATTTCTATGACTTTCTCCCCTGCCCATTATACCAATAATAACCGTAGCAGCTATGCATACAGTGCACATGGACTATGACAGTACAACAAGACCACAAGTCTTACCTTGTAGTTAAAAACAGCACAACCACCCAGGCACTGATGAGGATGTGTAATGAGCCCCTGACTTACAAGTTCACTCCAGGAGTACATTCCCAATTTGGATTTGTTCAAAAGTCTGACAAAGTGAGTCTTATACACCTCTGACACAAATGTACAATCTAATTGATACTATTGTTGACTTCATTGGCACAACAGACTTCACATGTTCCATGGTCTTGTCCTTCTTCTTTAGAATTATGCCAGTGGTTGAACAATTCATTTTACAAGAACAAGTGACATCTACCATCTTTTCACTTTGGTCAACCTCTCAATTACTGTATTTTCACTTTTGTTTCCATGGTTATTGTGCTTCCTAGTGGTTCCTTCATACCACCACTGCTTTTCCTCTTGCTTCCAGACATTCTGGGCTCTGATAGAGCACTGTACTACTACACATTATCACACTGTACGGTAAGCACACAACAGCACAACTGTGACAATGTCCGGCAGACATACAAGCTATTTCCACAATTTGTTCACATCTATAAATGTAACACAAAGTTCATTCACATCTGTGAAAGCTCACAATTTGAATATCATTAAGTTAAGGACTTACCATATTGTGTTTTCTTGATGAATACTGTTATACATATACACCTTTGTGTGCTATAGCATACACAGTCCTCATAAGGATCAAATTCATAAGTTACTTTTACAAAAGCTAAAAGTCATAGAATTCCAACATTTTTAAGGTCATCTAATCAATTCCTATTCCAAATGGATGAACCACCTCTAAAATTGATTCAGTAGTTGTCCATGTTTGTCTTACATGTGCCAAGATACCACGATGTTGACCAATTCAAGAGAGAGCTCACTGATCTAGCCATGGAGGTACATGTCTGCAATCCCAGGATTCAGGAGGCTGAGGCAGGAGGATTGCTGCAAGTTTGATACCAGCATGGACTACACAGTGATTTCAAGGCAGCCTGCACTACCTAACAAGACCCTGTCTCAAAAAAAGAGACAGAGACAGAAACAGGGACTCTTTTTCTTTCTGCTAGCTAAAAGCTACAAAAGGATGCACTTCCTGCTTTGTTTTTTTTTTTGTTTGTTTGTTTGTTTGTTTTTGTTTTTGTTTTGTTTTGAGTTTTTTTGCGGCACCAGGGATCGAACTCACAACCTCGCACCTGCCAGGGCAGGCACTTAAGCCACTGAGCCAAACTCCCGGCCCTATTTTTTGAGGCAGGGTCACACTATGTAGCTCAGGCCAGTCTTGCGCTCCTGTTGTAGCCCAAGCTGGCCTTGAACTCACAACGCTCCTCCTACCTCAGCCTCCTGAGTGCTGGGATTAAAGGCATGCGCCACCACACCTGGCTGCGCACTACCTGCTTTGAACTAGACTATGCCCATCTATGGTTATGATGCAAGAACATCAGAAATCAATTTGCGTTACTCATGGTATGTCTTCTCCACCAAGAAAACAATACATTTAATTTATTATGTAATGCATACCCTCTTGTCATAATAAGAACAATAATAACAGTATTAATATTAGAGTGCCTACTGTCTGAGCCAATTTTTTCCATCAGTAACATTTTTGTTAGATTGCTTGTTGGAAGCATTATTAATGAGCATTACTTTTGCCATTTTTAAAATCTTTATACCATGGTCATGCTATGATTATAAGAATTCCAAAAGGTAATCATTATTTCACTAGTCATTTTGAAACACCATTTTCTATGCTTTCCATCAGAAATTGTTCACTTGAACAAAGTCGATTTTTGAAGTTATAGTAAATGTGCAATAAATGATATTCACCTTATAAAATAAGCTAAGTAGTTGAGCCTTATTTAAGGTTACAATTTATTGTCTGAGAATAGCATTAAGTTTTAAAATAGAATATCTCCATCAAATTTGGTACTACAGCTTAGCTGTGAAATGTGCCCAGCAAAGGCCCATGTGTTAAAGGCTTGGTAACCAACCTGTGGTGCTATTGGAAGGTAAGGAACCTTTAAGAGGCAGGGCCTAGTGTGAGGAAGTGAAGTCAGTGGCTTTGAAGAGGACATCCACCCAAACCTCAGACACTTCCTCTTTCTTTTGTTTCTGGCTACCATGATGTACAGGCCTCCTCTACCATATGTTTGTATCCTATATACTGTGCTGCCACAGTCCCAAAGCAACAGGCCAATCAACCGTGGACTGAAATCTCTGAAATCAGAAGCCAAAATAAAACTTTCCTCCTTTTAAGCATCTCGAGTGTTCTGTCACAGTGAGAAAAAATTGGCTAGCACGCTTGGAGAAAACTTCTACAGAAATTATCAATATAGCACAAATTAGCTAAAATTTTTTTAAATGCAGAATGGTTTGGATAACAATACATGTTATATCCCTTACGATAGTTGAAAAAATCAAGTGACAAATAGCCCTTACTACTCTTCCTCTCCCTCTCTCTCTCCTCTTCTCCTTCCTCCTCCTCCCTCTCCTCCTTTTTCTTCTTCTCCTCCTTTTGCTGTTTTGGTTTTTGAGACAGTGTCTTCTTGTGTATGTCAGGCTGACTTGAACTCACTATATAGTCCAGGTTAGCCTTGAACTCACAGTGATCCTCCTGCCTCAGCCTCCTGAGTGCTAGAATTATAGGCATATGCCACCAGGCCCAGTCAGTCTTATATTTTCTAACTAGAACATGGTGACTCCAGGAATGTTCTACATTTCAACTCATCAAAGGCTGTTTCCTCTTGAAGAAAACAGAGCAGATATGGACAATGAAAATGACCTCAATAAACAAATATTAGACATGGCTAACGTATTTAAGCAAAGAGTTTATCAGAATTAAGGACTGATTCATCCATTTAATGTCTCAGTAACTAGATCCTTATCTGCTCTCTAAGTAAATTTGTTTCCAGGGTTACTGTACTCTGATCAGTTGTAGATAAAATATATTTAATAAAAAACTGAGGAAGTATTATTTCTTTCAGATATAAGAATGGGAAAATCCTGAAGGGAAAAAAACTAGAAGTTATAGGAAATAAAGTTTGATAACACAACTTTAATATGGCAGTACTTTATGGGAATAAGTACATAATTTAGCAGGATTCAATAAGTAGTTTTTTTTAATATTTTTAAAGTAAACCTGTGCTCTGGATTTTTGAATTGAAGAGAATATTCTGTGCCAATTGGGATATGAGAAAAAATAAATTAACACTACTCAACACATAGTTAATGTGTCTGAGTTGGTGGAATACCTATTTGTAAGAAGGAGCAATATTGTAGTAGATGAAAGTTGTAAATTATGCTTTAACAAGTTTATGTATAATGACAGAGGAATTGTAATACAGATTTTCTTTTGAATTTTCTAATTTGGGCTATTTTCCTCTGATTCTTTCTGCTTTTGTGACTGTATGTTGATCTTTGCTACGTATTAGTTTCCCTGAAATTAAATGCACTGTAAACTGGGGGAGGAAGACATTCTCATGAAGACTAATCCAAATCATAATGAAGCCACCTGATCTCCCATCAGCATGACATTTTATTTTCAGAATAACTCAAATGATTTTTTTCTGCCATGAACATTCAGGAATTGGCTAACCAATGCATTTATTAGCCTTGCCTTTCCTTCATATTTGATCTTTATTTCTGCCTTGAGTCATTTCACAGCTAATTAATTTCTCTATCTTCCAAATAAGGAGAAAGACAAATTAATGTAAGCTATTCTAGTAGTGTCAAAGGAGGAAAAAGTGGGAAGAATTAAACTATTGCTCGAATGACAATGTCAGCTCATTCCAGGTCCACCTGTTACCTTCAGCACTCTCCTCAGTGTGAAAATACCTTTCATCTGTGCTTGGGAGTACATTCCTATAATCTTAGCACTCTGGGAGGCTGAGGCAAGGAGATCACAAGTTTGAGCTCAGCCTGAGCAACTTAGTGACTTAGTGAGACCCTTAATAATAATAATAATAATAATAATAATAATAACTGGAGATGTTGCTCAGTGTGAATACCCTGGGTTCTACACACAGTACAAGAAAATTTTTAAAAAATAAAATAAAACATCCAACCTGCACCTTTGCCTGTGCCCCCCTCATTCAGAAGTTAAACCAATTATATTAACCCTGGCTGTGTATGTGGTAATAAAGTACAGCAGTACCATGCCTCTGTGGTTGCCAATAGTTTTGCTTCTCCAGTCCAAGAATCTTAGATATAGTGTTCCCTCCAAATAGATTTCTTTCATTTAAAAAAAAACATGTGACTCTGCTTTTTCTCCTGATGACATTTTGCCTTCTCTGGGGTATCTAAGGTTAATTGTTCATCATGGTAAAGGAGAAAACAGTCTTAGTGATGTCCCAGTGAGGGAAGAGTAAAGTCAAGATATCTGTCAAGATTTTTAAACCTTCCAGCATGGAGGATTGATTAGAATTGAGTAAAGATTATGACAGAATAGTTTAAGGTTGCTAGACATGGTAGTGGAGGAAGTAGAAGCCTTCTGTCATGAATTGGTAAGACTTACCAGCACTTGGAATGAAAAATAAAGTCATGTACAACTTGTATCTTCCTGAGAGTCTCACAGAATGGTAAAGTTACATTGAACACTAAAATAATAAAGTTCTACTAATATATATGGTAAATTATATACATGGTTTTGATTCTCAATGGACATGCATGCAAAGAGCAGAGGAAGCAAAATAAAAAGGACATAGATCTGCTAGGTAGAGTCAGAGAAGTCTTCAAAGAAGAGGGGATCAAGCCAGGTGTGGTGGTGCATGCCTGTAATCCCAGAATTTGGGAGACTGAGGCAGGAGGACCACTGCAAATTTAAAACCAACCTGAGCTACAAGGTCAGCCTGAACTGTATAGTGAGACCCTGTCTCAAAAAGATGGAAGGAGGAGAGGGAGAAAAAGGAGAAAAAGAAGAAGGAAAAGAAAAAAGAAAGGGGGATCTCTACACCTAGTGTATAGAGTTTTCCTAGTGTACAAAAACTGAGAAAGTGTTCAAGGAAAGAGTATGATGATGCTAAAGAAAGGCGTAAAAGAATACCTCTCCTCTGATGGACAATAGGTAGCTTCGATTAGCAGAAGACTTTGCTGTGGTTCTAAAATAGAAATTGGTACATTTCTACTTTATCAGTTTTAATACTTCAGAATTCATTGTTGGGAATGAACTTTTCACATAATTTAAGAAGAATGATCAAAGGAGAGGGTAAAGGAAGGTTGGATATCAGTCACAAAGTGCAGACAGAGAGGAGGAATAAGTTCTAGGGTTCCACAGCACAACAGGGTGACCCTATTCTACAACAACTTGCTATATATTTATGAAAAACTAGATATAGGCTCTAAACACAAAGAAATTATAAATGTTTAAGGAAATAGAAATGCTAATTAGCCTGACTTGACCATTACACATTTCCCCCATGTATCAAATTATCACTACACGCCCTATAAATATGTACAGTTATTGGGTCAGAGATATAGCTCAGCTGCATAAGCACTTGCCTGGCAAGTACAGGGTCCTGCATTCAATTCCTGGTACCAAAAAAAGAAATAAATAAAAATTTTGAAAACAGGTACAATTATTATGTGTAAATTTAAAATAAATGTTTAAAAATTAGTCCTGAAGGCACTTTTGTGTGTTGAGATTAGCTTCAAGTAAACATGATTTGGGGATGCAAACTTAAAATCATGTGCTCTGCTTAAATATACTGTTTTTTAAAAGAATATAATAGTAAGGCACAAAGAAATTCACGCCCACCTAGGGAGAATAAAAGAAAAAGCAAGCAGGGAGCTTCCAGCAGGGTTCTTAGTGTCTCTGAAATAGTGTAATGGCATTCAAATCCTCCAAGAAAGGAGAGGAAATATTCTATACTACTGAAAGCCAGGGTTGAGACCATTTAGATCTCCCTCCTGCATGTCAGGGAATTTTTGGTAAGCTAACTTGGAAATAAATCTCAATGGATTAGGATTGCAGTGCTGTATAATAAAAAGAGATGGCCTTAAAGGAGATTCAATCAAAAAAGTAAATTTCAAAATCAAAAGCATGATTTGGTCAAGAACATCAGGAAGCCAGCATCTGATGCTTTTAATAACCATCACCCAAAACTTGTGCCTTCGTTCCTTTGGTGCCTTCATCTGATAAAGATCAAGGGACAAACACACCCCACAGCTGGCTCTTCTATGAACTGGTCAGAACCAGGCCTGCCAGCCAGCGATGAACACAGCTCAGATTCGACAAGCTGCAAGCCTGCTAACCCCACACCTGAAAGCCTAGACAGATTCAAAACAACCAGCTAATTAAACCTGGAGCACTACACTATCATCATCCGAGATTCATGGGTATCCAACAAGCAGAAGAACTAGCAACACGGCATTCGGCAACAGCTGCCACCTGCTATAATGTTCTTTAATTATCTTAAAATCTGTAAGAACTGACAAATGGGTGACAAAATGCAATTTTCTGTGTCAGGAAGCGAGAGACAAGCCTGCGTTACTTTGATGAGAGGAAATACTGTAAAATCATCTCTCTCGGCTCTCCTTATTGGAGACGGGAGATTGTTGTCACTCAGTTCTGGCCTGTAAACACACTCATCATGGGGCTCCTGGAGGGACATGTTTCCTTCCTTATAAAGATTGAGTGGGAGAGGATAGAATGGGTTCTGGACTTGGCCCCACAGCCTCAGCCCTTGTTTCAAATCCAGCCCTCACACAGTACGAATTTCTTACAGAGGTGCGTTCTGGTAAGAGGCGCAGTGGGGGCCTTTAGCAAATACCCACCACTTTTGCTGGACTCATGTCATGGCTCTTGCCATAGACTCCTCCAGGTACCTGTCTAAACTGTGACCTAACCCCCCAGCTGCAACAATGTTTATGACTCTATTAGGATTTCCATTAGTCTGTGATTTCTGCTGGTCATTACATTCTACCAAATGTGCATGACAACATCCTTTGTTCCTTTAGGGCAAGCTTACTTCTATCATTTGCAGTTTTGCCAGGCTTTATGGGTCAAAACTGTTCACCAGAACACACAATAAATTGCAGAAAGAAAGGTCACTGGATAGTAAATGGTTCTCAACCACATTAGCTAGGAAACCATATCCTCTGACTGTAGTAATAGAGAACACATAAGGCAACAGCATTGCACCACTCATGGTCCCAGAACACAAAACAAAGAAAAATATGGGTTAGCCAGCATTGGCTGAAAGGATATGGTAGCCCTTAGAGTCAACGGAAAACATATATAACGCTGTGCTACAACAGATCATTCTATATCATGGAAACGTGCATGCACGTAGTTTGTTTTTTGAGAGACAAATAGCATAATCAATCAGCCTGCTATGAAGGTGATGACAATCTAAAACATCTATTTCCCAAGACAAGCAGAATTTGAAACTGCTTCTTACAAGGTTCATGAAAACATCAGTGCATGTAACAATAATTACAGTTTTGAACCATTGCAACAGAATTTTCATATTAAATTTAAATTAGAGTGACCATAGGGGCTCTGTGAATATTCCTGCCCACTAATCACAGTGTAGTCACCTTTTAAATTTCTTATTTGAGATTCTTTTATGCAATTTAGCATGTATGCATTGTTTTTAATGTATACTAACAGTTAAATTAGTCCGTTTGTGTGAGCTTTCAGATGTAAGCTCTGTGGGGTTGAGGGTGACCACGAAATTATTAGTGGCTGCAGTGTTCTTTGGTAAATGCTGAGCTAGTTTTTCTACAAGATGAACTTTAACTTGTCAGCCCACTGATTTCTAAGCTTTAATGAAGATCCAGGTTCATGTTCATGACATCCTCATTTTCTCTCCTTTGTTTCTTTTCCAGCCAGTATGCTTCCTGGTTCTCCCACCACCAGCTTCCAGACAGGCAACAATTTTCTATACTCAAGCCTTTTCTTGGGCTTCCCCAGTTCTGGGAAACACTTTTCTTCTGTTCTTAAATATCATGGGCAAATATTAGACAAGGTCACATAGATAAAGCCCTCATGCACTTTGCAGTAAATATCAAGACTCTGATCTCTCCTCATTTACTTCTGCTACAATGGACCTGTCCTTGGGTTTCCATAGCACGCAGAACCCATATAAAATGGAATATTTTCTCCTCTGCCCTTGTATATCACATTTAATTATTTTAAGTTTCATTTTTAATACTCATATAAGAGTGTAAATTTCTTAGGGCCATTGGTATCCTCATTTGTAAGTAAGGGAATTGTTATTAAAGATCTCTAAATTCCTTCTTGCTCCAAAATTCTAATGATCTTTTTGGTCACCTCATCTGTGACTCCCAAAGCTCTCAACACAAAAATGGGAACCTCTTAGCTCAGTAACTCTATAAACAGTTAAGAGAAAAGCTGTATTCAGTGGCACAAATCTATAATCTCATCACTTTAGGAGGCTAAGGCAGGAGGATCATAGGTTTGAGCCCAGCCTGAGCAACTTAATTTAAGACCCTCTCTCAAAATTTAATAAATAAATAAATAAATAAATAAATAAATAAATAAATAAATGGTCTGGGGATGTAGCTCAGTCTGAAAGACCTCAGTTCCATCACCATTATAGAGCGTGAGGGAGAGAGAGTGAGGATAAACCATCCTAAGCACAGTTCTGTCAAGATGAGATCTAAAAGGAACCTTCTTTGTATGCATCAGCATACAGAATAATATTCAATAAAAAAATTTCTGTTTACAAGTTAAGCACTAAGAAAATTTATGGGATTTTTTTTCCTTTATGGTTGTGAGCTTGGGAGGCAAGAGAGGTGCAGAACTTCATAATTTCTCCCTTGCTCCTCCAAGAGGCAACAGTCATTTTCAAAGGTTCCCTGCAGTGTTCCAGATTATCTGCTGCCCTCACTTAGGAAAACTGACTCAAGGCAGAATTGCATGTGCTTCTACTTGCCTCATCCTCAGAGGTGACTGACCATGAGACTAAGAAGACTTAACTATCAAGATCCCTATTTAAAGGAACTCTAGCAATATGACCAGAATTACACAATGTGTAAATGTAAGATACTATATGAATAATCAGAAACTTGTCTCTCTCCACAATGATTCTCCCTCCTTGGTCTTCTTTCTACTAAAATAGTAACAGAGTAACCCCAGCACTTTTTTTGGTCTGGTTTGGTTTGGAGTTTTTTGTTTGTTTCTTTGCTTTGTTTTGTTGTTTGCTTTGGGGTTGTTTTGTCTTGTTTTGTTTTGTTTTGCTTTGTTTTGTTTTGTTTTGTTTTGTTTTGTTTTGTTTTGTTTTGTTTGAGACAGGGTCTCACTGTATAGCTCAGGCTGCTACTGAACTCACTATGTAATCCAGGCTGGCCTCAAACTTGCAGCAATCCTCCTGCCTCAGACTCCTGAGTGCTGGGATTACAGATATGCACCACTATGTGCAGTTTAACCCTAGCACTTTAAAGTCTAGATTAAAGGATGCAAGGTGGTCATAGATGTTCATGTATTTAATTTCTGTTCAATGGAATATTTCTGGGTGATTTACCATAACTCACATGAAGTTAAGCAATTGTCATATAAGTGGCAAAGCTAGGATTCAAAACCAGCTTTCTCTGATTCTGATGCTATTATATCACCCACTGACCATCATCTCTGTGGTTTATTAACACTTCCTTAATTTCTGGATTTAAGATATAATGCTTTATGCTTAGTTGCTTGGCAGCATTTGTTTAATAAAGCAGAGCCAGGCCACCCAGCTGCTTGTGGGTCACCAGATTGGGACGACTGCCTACCATACTTGGAATCTTAAAAGAAGAAAAAAAAAAGAATATACTAAAAACATGTGGCTAAATCAAGCCATGCAGGATAGACTTGGAATATAATGTCCCCTGCTCTTCTGCCATCCTCCTAACGAGATGCTACAGCCTAGCAGTAAATTCTGCCAACACAAATTGCTCCCTCCCTGGTGATCAGCCAGTTTTCCTTTTTTTCATTGTTTTTTTTCTTTCCTTTTTTTTTTCTTTTCTTTTCCTTTTCTGTTTTCTTTTCTCGCATTCCTTTTGTGCACCAGAGCACTAACTGGAATGGTTAGGAACAAGATTAAAGACCACAGGGATGCACAGTAAATGGAACAGCTAGCCCCTTCCCCATGACTTGTGGTGAGAGAGGTGCAGGGAATTATTAAACAGCTTTGCACCTTGGGAAAATGCAACCCCACACTGTCCCCACATGGCCAGGGACAGGAGCAGAAAGGCACCCCACAGCACCCCCCATCTCTCCTGAGGAAGTTACAAACTACGGCAGAAGCTGGTGACAGTGGCAGTGGAACACATAAAGCAACAAATCGAAGTTAACACCCCACCTCAGGAGAGGACTGAGCAGCCTTAGACTGGAACAGCAGGAGCAGAGGACCAGACTATATAACAGCATCCCACTCCACCCTGCAACAAACAACCTGAGAGGACAGAGGAAGAGGAACACAGAAGGCTGAGCATGGACCAGGAGAAGCCAACAGTGCACAGGACTGAAAACAGCAAATATTACCTTGATACCAAAACCAGAGAAAGACCCAACCAAAAAAGAAAACTATAGGCCAATCTCCCTAATGAACACAGATGTAAAATTCCTCAAGGTACTAGCAAACCAAATGCAGCAAATTATCAAGAAGATTATACATGATGCCCAAGTGGGTTTCATCACAGGAATGCAGGGATGGTTCAACATATGTAAATCAATAAATGTATTATACCATATCAACAGAGCCAAAGACAAAAAACACATGATCATCTCAATAGATGCAGAAAAAGGTTTTGGTTTTTTTGTTTTGTTTTGTTTTGTTTTTTGTGGCACTGGGGATCGAACTCACAACCTCGCACCTGCCAGGCAGGTGCATATGCCACTGAGTCAAACTCCCAGCCCTAGTTTTTTGAGACAGGGCCCCACTATGTAGCTCAGGCTGGCCTTGCACTCATGTTGTAGCCCAAGGCAGCCTTGAACTAACAACGCTCTGCCTACCTCAGCAGAAAAAACTTTTGACAAAGTCTAACACTCATTTATGATAAAAACCCTTCAGAAAATCAGAATAGATGGTCTTTATTGCAATATGATAAAAGCCATCTATGACAAACCAACAGCCAATATCATACAAATGGATAAAAACTGAAAGCTTTCACTCTAAAATCAGGAACAAGACACCAAAATCCACTATCACCACTCCTATTCAATATAAGTCTGGAAACACTAGCCAGAGCAATTAGACAGAAGAGAGAAATAAAAGGAATCAGGATAGGATAGGGAAGGAAGAAGTAAAATAATCATTGTTTACAGATGACATACTACTCTACATAGAAGGCACCCAAAAACTCCACCAAGAGACTTCTACATTTAATAACCAAATTCAATAGCATAGCTGAATATAAAGTCAACACTCAAAAATCCATACCATTCCTGTACACAAGCAACAAACTCACTGACAGAAAAATTAGGGAAACAACACTCTTCACAACAGCATCCAAAAAAAATGAAATACTTAGGAATCGATCTAACGAAGGAAGTAAAGAATCTATGTTGAAAATTACAGTACTCTGAAAAGAGAAGTTGAAGAGGAATTCAGAAAATGGAAAAATATCCCTTGCTCATGGATAGGAAGAACCAGCATAGTGAAAATGGCCATAGTCCCAAAATTGTCATACAGATTTAATGCAATCCCAATCAAAATAGGATTACCAAATCTCGCAGATATACAGATAACATTCCTAAAATTCATCGTGAACCAGAGGAGACCTAGAATAGTAAAGGCAATCCTGGACAACAAAGGCAAGGCAGGAGGCATCACATTCCCTGACTTGAAATTATACTACAAAATTACTGTGATAAAAACAGCATGGGACTGGCAAAAAAAAAAAAAAAAACAGACCTGAGGATCGGTGGAACTGATTAGTAGAGGCATACACAACTACAAACACACTTAGTCACATTATCTTTGACAAAGGAGCCAAACACATTCACTGGAAGAATAATAGCCTCTTTAATAAATGGTGCTAGAAACACTAGCTTTCCACACACTGAAGATTAAAAAGTAGACCTATATTTTCACCATGCACTAAAGCAAAATCAAAATGGACTGAATATCTAAATATTAAAATAGAAACACCAAATCTGCTGGAAGATAGAATAGTTAGAACTCTTAAAGACAATGGTGTGGGCAAAGGCCTTATCAAGAAAACTCTGATCACACAGCAAATATCACAAAGAATCAACAACTGGAGTCTCATCTTATTAAGAATCTTTTGCACAGCAAGAGAAACCATCAAAAGAGCAAAGTGCCAACAGAGTGTGGGAAAAATTCTTTGCCAGCTCTTCCTCAGGCAAAGGACAAATAGCTAGAATGCAAAAAAAAAAAAAAAACCCTCAAAAAAATCAAACCTCCCAAATTTAAAGACCCAATCCAAAAATGAGCACCTGAAATGAATGTACACTTCTCAGGTGAAGAAGCAGAAATGGCAAATAAATATATCAAAAAATGTTCAACATCACTGGTCATTCCAGAGATGCAAATTAAAACAACACTGAGATTCCATCTCACTCCAGAAAGAATGGCTACCATCAAGAAATCAATCAATAACAAATGCTGAAGGGGCTGTGGGAAAAAAAAAAAAACACTTCTCCCTTGTTGGTGGGGGTATAGACTGGTACAACCACTGTGGAAATCAGTGTGGAAGATTCCTCAAAAAAAGTAGGGTTAGAGGACCCATTCCATTCAGTTATTCCCTTTCTATCTTCCCAGAAGAATCAAAACCATCATACCACAGTGATATATGTGCACCCATGTTTAGAACAGCATAATTTGTAATAGCTAAATCTTGAAAAACAAGGAATGGATTAAAAAGATGTGGTATTTTTATACAATGGAGTACTACTCAACCATAAAGAAGAATAAACTGGAGACTTTATAGGTAAATACATGCAACTTGAGATCATAATCATAACTGAAATAAATCATATTCACATGTGTATACATGGTATTTTCTCCCTGGTGTGAGAAACTGAAAGAGTAATTAAGTTCTAAAATGTACAATAGAGAGAACCGGTCCAACCGGACCGCAAGCGCCAACACCACATGGTGCCAGCTTGCATCAAGGGAGAACTGATCCGCCTTCCGGGGATGGGGGCTCCGCCACCCCGGAGGAGAACCAGAACCAGTCCAACCGGACCGCAACGCGCCGGCATCATTCGGCGCCAGCTTGCATCAAGGGAGAACTGATCCGCCTTCTGGGGACGGGGGCTCCGCCACCCCGGAGGAGAACCAGAACCGGTCCAACTGGACCCCAACTCGCTGGGACTGTGGGGCACCGGCGCTCGGGCTCAGAATCAAGGACATCACCACCGCCCCCCCCCATAAGCAAGCTGCTGGCTCTGAGGTCTGGCTAAATTGATGGCAACTAAGGTACATAAAGCAACTAGACACTAGTGTTTTTTCATAGATTTTGCAGGCCTCTGAACAGCACCCTGAATGTCTCTTTGTATGATGACAGTAGGCAATGTTGCAGATACGGGGGATTCTCTTCTGTCTGTTCTTCGAGGCCCAATGTGGTTCTCACCATTTTGTTTTACTCTGATCGTTATTATTTTTCTCTTTTTTTTCCTTTATTTTATGTTCTGTTTTTGTTGATTTTGTATCGTTTTGTTTTTGGTTCAATCCTACTACACCTGTTGGAATGGTCAGCTGATTTGAAGATAGCAAAGTATGTTATAGTAGCTATTGTACTCATATTGTTGGCCTTCGAAGTTCTGTACTACTCCTACTGCTTTGTTTTGATTGACTTTATTTGTTATGTTCTGTTGTATTTTACTATCTTTAAAATAAAAAAAATTAAAAAAAAATAAATAAAATGTACAATAGATATTGTGAAATGTGAAGAAATTGTTCAAAAGGGAAAAGGAACTAGGGTGGGTGAAAGGGGAAAGGACTGTAGGCAAAAGGGAAAAAATGCAAGTCAGTTATACCATTAGTGTCTCTTAGTTCATTAAAAAGGAAGGTTTGTGCTAATATCAATTGGAGAATTTTTTATGCCCATATCTTGTGTCCTGGGCAACTACTTTAAAGATAAAAACATTTCAGCAAGCAAGCCCAGTCTGGAAAACAGTGCCATGTGTGAGCCGCTGCTAGA